>CAEFZX010002186.1:0-70000 GCA_903066825.1 Alfaro cultratus | reverse complement strand
TTGAAGGGAGAGGGGTGGGGCTCAGAGCTAGGTGGGTCTTCCTTAGTAAACCAGAAAGATGGATTTCCTAAAGATCCAGATCAGGGTAAAACTCAGCAGGTTTAGGAATCTCGGTAACCAGATGGAGAGCTGATGTTAACCTCTCAGGGTAAGGAGTTCATTAAAACAGCTTAAGGGGTGACAGTTAGTCTTTAACACCACTGAGGAACACTGGCTGTACAGCATTGAGCAAAAGGCTTGAGACAAGGAACCTTTTATTATATCTGATAAATATCCAGATCCAGTCTGAAACTGACAAAGGCTGTAGGGTTTTGGTCCAGTAAAAATATTAATCCTTTTCTAAACAACTGCCTCCCAAATTCTGCTGCTTGACAATCGAAACTGATTTTCCTGCTTCAAATCAATCTCTGTGTTTTGATAGTTTCCCAAAAGTCAATTACTGAATCCCCTAAACCATGAGAGATCCTGAACCGGGTTTTCTCTAATTCCTAATTAGTAAAGGCCAAATGGAAAGGAAGACATTTGGTTAGAGTTCAATGTGACTTTCCAAGTAAGCCTGAACCAGTGTGAACCAGTGTGGGTGAAAACCAGGGCTTCTGGAGGTTAAAGGGGAGAAAAAGGCTTTATGTGTAGAAGCTTTGTTATGAGGCATGAGATGGGAGTGGGAGGCTAGGTGTGGTCTTTTTCCAAACCTTTCATTAGTACCACTTTAACACTTACTGACTTGGTTGTCCCCTGGCTGCATGTGGACATATTAATAATACAGTATAAACCACAATTTCTAATTCTTCAAAATTTGATAGTGCCTTCATAAGACATACAACTGTCTTTTGTCCAATTCTTGTGTTAAGGTGCAACCCTCAGTTGTCATTTGTTGTCTTTTTTATTTCAAACATGCAAATATTAAACAAAAATAACTAAATACAATGTAAACACAGTGACCTCAAACATCCACATACGCCACACATTCATACACTGGAGCTGGGGGGAGTTTATATTCACTGAATCCCACCGAACCTTAGTATTAGTTAATAAATCTACACATCAATACTCCTAAATACAACATATAATCAGAGACTATAACTAAATGAAAGTACACACACACACACACACACACGCACACACACACACACACACACACACACACACACACACACACACACACACACACACACACACACACACACACACAAACAGTACATATTCCCCCAGGAACAGACGTAACACCCTCTTCAACCTCTCATAATCCATGGTAAATTCCTTTCACATTAATCTTTTCTCTTTTTTCCCCTCTCATCCACATTTAAACTGTTTCATGATCTCACAACGCAAATGGATACAGAACCACGTCACTAATCACTAATCACTCATCTAAAAACTCAAGTTTTAGTGTTTTTTTCCTCACACTTCTCCATTTGGCTCAGAGGTTTTAACCACAGATTGAAAAGTGTGCTGAAAAATTGCAAACATTTCTATTAGAAAATGAAGAAAAAGAAACTAATGTCTCTCTGTGACATACAGTAGCAATGCCTCGTTAAATGGCCCCACAGCCTGGTGATGTCCCGATGTCTGCCAGAGGCTTATCACAGAAATGAGTCATTTGAAGGACAACAGCTTTTAAAAATGAGATATTCCATCAAACACTGTGTAAATCAATTTAACTTTTCTCTTCTTTTCACCTGTAAGGCCTTTATGAACATTTGTTTTATTCACAGAATTTTAATCACCTTTATATTACATTTTTATTTTATATTTACTAATAAAAAAATGCAAAATATCTTCTAATTTCTCATCACTATTGCAGACTATCTATATGTCAGCTGTATGGATTTAGAAAGTAATCCATGTATAAGTTCTGCTAAGCAAGATTCCAATAAGAACAAATTAGAATCTAAGAAAAGTCAGACATTTTGTCTGACAAACTATACAAAGGATAGTTTCCTGTTTTACAGAAAGGTTCATCTTCATCTTTGGATCATTTCACCTGCTACTCTACATCATTTTTAAGCAGCTCAGTAAAACTCACCATTTGGCTTTATCCTTTAGTTTTGGAGGCTGGAAGCTGCTCTTGGACATCAGCATCAATGCTCTGAAACACATTTCATTGCAGAGAATAAACTGACCTTTATTGCTCGCCATGATATGTTTTCTGTGTTCTCTGTGAGTCTGGGTGTCTCCTGTCTGAGTCACTCTGCCAGCTGCCTGTGCTGACTCACCTCATTGGGTGGAGGTCAAACATGGGCGGCTGGAGCTCAGCCAACTCGATGGCAGTGATGCCAACAGCCCAGATATCACACAAGTGGTTGTAGCCGCCCTTCTTCTCCACTGCAGCCACCTCTGGAGCCATCCTGAACAGGGAAAGGGGAGGTGACCGCTGGTCAAACCAGCAATAAACAACATATTTCAAAACTTTGACCCCCATATGTTTATGTTGCATGCTGGTTGTTTGGATCCACTGGAGCTGGTTCTAATAAAAGAGCAAAGGTTCTGTGTCCTCTGCAGGTTTAGTCCTGCTGTTAGTGTGTGCGTGTGTGTGAATGAGTGAGTGTGAGAATGCGTCTTTTGTGTTTCTGCTGCAGCCGTTTCCGTGCAAGGTTCCAAAATTAGAGCAAACTTCAGCACCAACACAAAAAGAGAGAGAGAGAGAGAGAGAGAGAGAGAGAGAGAGAATGCTCTCACATTCCTGTCTGGTGGGAACCAGTCCTTATCTCACTCTGCTGTAGATCAGATAGATCTCTTCAATGAATCATTCTGGATGGTGGGGTTGTTGTCAGGAAGGAGCTCCAGTAGCAGTCAGTCTTGCAACAAATCTGAAGAGGCTTCTGACTGAAGACTGTTGCAGTGTGACAGTTATGTGACTGATGACATGCTAACAGCTCAATATCCTTGAAATGCTGATCAGATCTGTGTCTGGTCGTCTGATTAGAAAGCCGGGTGTGTGAAATATTCATATAGCAACGGACCATTTGCTATAGTCCTTTGCTATATAAAAAGAGTGGAATAAGAATAGTAATATATTTCAAGTGTTATGAACTTACATTTTACTTGCTAACATAACATTAAGCCAGTTGAACAGTCTCACCAGGTACTGATGATAAAATGCTAAAGTTCACACAGAGCTGGAAGAACAGATGAGAAAGAGAGGAAAAATAAAATAGGCAAATACGGCCATCTGGCATGCATCTCTGCATACACTGCATGATATTAATGGACCTTGTAATTGTGATGAAGTAACGCTCTGTTGAGTGTTTCAATTTAAAACTGATTCTTCCACCAAACCCATGAACACAGCTGAAGAACAATAGCATGAGCAGCTCTATGGTGCACAAGGCTTCCTGCAAGTCTCAGAGGATTTCTGAGGATAATTTGCAGATTGTCATTTCAATTCAATACTTTGCAGGGAGAGCAGTAATTTCTTCAATTGTTTGAGAGAATACACAAGGAGAAAAAAAATCATAAAAAGTGGTCTAAAAACTAGCCTGAATGTTTAACACAATCCAAACACATCCTTGATAAAGCTGCTTCATTTATGATCTTGGGAAATCGTCTTCTTCATGTAATGCTGCTGTTTTAGCTTGGCAAACTTAAGTAAAGAATAAACAACCAATGTCCAAAAAAACCCCCCTCTAAAATATGTTTAGAAAGCCTGGAAAACAAATTAAAAAAATGTCTCTAAAAAAGATAAAGAGCCAAAGCCTGGATTAAGAACAGTAGAGAATATTCCCTTCTTGAATATGTCCAACCTTAACTTTAGGAAACAAATAAATGCAAAGCATTCAAATGGAATACATGAGAAATTATAGATCAAGTATTTTTTTTACAGAAATGGCATAAATTAAAAACATTTTTCAAAAGAATAAAATATAAGAAAATGACATAGATAAACTTAAAAAAATGTGTCTTGACAAACTGACATTAGTTGTCAGAAGTAAACAGAGGTTCACTATTCAAGCATGGTCTATTAAAAAAATGATTCAGAAACGCTGAAGACATGGAGTCTAACCTGCTTGTCAGGCCAAACCAGCATCACGCGTCAGACTGGAGTATGAAACATTAGATTGATTGTTTGGAGCATGAACACCACTGCCTG
Organism: Alfaro cultratus; assembly: GCA_903066825.1. Taxonomy (NCBI): domain Eukaryota; kingdom Metazoa; phylum Chordata; class Actinopteri; order Cyprinodontiformes; family Poeciliidae; genus Alfaro; species Alfaro cultratus. The sequence goes on along the minus strand of CAEFZX010002186.1, from coordinate 65,910 downwards.
TTCCAGACACCTCCAACACATCAACAGTTATAAGGTAGAGAGGGAAGTTTGGGTCAACTCACCAGTAAGGAGTTCCAATAAAAGACTTTCTTTTGGCCACTGAAGCGCTGATCTCTGCTGCCACTCCAAAGTCAGCTACACACAGCAGGAAGAAGAGACAAACACACAGTCATGTTGGAGGCTGAAATCCAACACACATAGCTTCAGAGTCGACCCTGTGGATGTGCACACTGCAAAAACACAACTTCTTGCCAAGTAAATTTGGTCTAATTAACTTAAAACATGCTCTTATTTCTTGCTGTAAGTTGCTTGTAAGATCATTTTGTTCTGTATTATTTCAAGTTTACAAAGACATTTAGGTAACACTTTATTTGACGCATAAGACTGACATGAAACTGTCATAAACATAACCAAAAACATGTTCATAACATGAACATGAAGGAGTCTTCATGACTGTTATAATGCAAAGTTGATCATTTTAATAGACTTTTGGTGCAACTTTGCATTAAAAGTGTCATTTCTTACCGAATGACACTTCATAACAACACATGTAATAGACATGAAGCCTCCCTTCAGCTTCATGAAAGGTGTTATGTCATGTTTATGACATTGTCATGTCATTCTTATGCACACCCTGTCAAATAAAGTGTTACCTACATATCTTTGTAAACTAGAATTAATGTAGAACAAAATGATGTTACAAGTAACTTACAGCAAGAAATAAGAGCATGTTTTAAGTTAATAATTCCTTAATACTGATGAAAATGTTCTAGTTCCATTGGCAGATTATTTCACTTATTACATGAGAAAACTGTCTTTTTAGAAGGGAAATAGTCTGTCAGTGGAACTAGTGCTTTCTCATGCAGTGTAAGTGTCTGTGAAGGTGTGTAAGTGCAGATCTCTACTTGCCCAGCTTGACGTCACCTCGTTCAGTCAAAAGGATGTTAGCTCCCTAGAAGGTGCACACACACATCTAAGTTTGCATGCACAGCATATCCCACAGTTTACCAGATTTTATTACTACACCAGTCAGACTCAGAGATACCATACCTTTATGTCTCTGTGCATTTTGCCTGTTTCATGCAAGTGATACAAACCCTGAAAAAAGGCAGAAAGTAATTTAGATAAACTCCATACAAATGTAGTTTTTATTTTGAATTATCTTAATTTGAGTATGTTAAAGACGAAGGAAGATTCAACAGTCAGGGAGATCCAGATCTATAAAGCATCCGACTCACCATCTAAAACAGTTAAGCAGCAAATCTAGAACCCAGAAGAAACGGCCATACTGGACATGTTGTCAAGACACCTGGCATCCCACCAATTGCACGACAAGAACCACCAACATTGTGTCATAAAGTTAAAGACTGTTGTATATGAATTGGGCCTGTTTTGTCTTGTAAAGGGCATTGAGGTAACATTAGAACTGGTGCTACATATACAGGGAAGGCCATTATGGGTCATCCATGGTTCCATAAGAAGATTAACCAAGACTGATTATCCAGTGAAGACCACAGAGTCTATCAGTGTGCCACATTGACAGTAAGACAGTAAGGTTTAGCTGGTAGGCTGTGGCAGAATTTCTGTTTAAAGTTTACTTTAATAAAAATTCATCAGCAATGAGACGGTTTGAGCCTAAAAGCCTTACCTGAAGGGTTTCCCTGCACACGAATGCTATCTGTTTCTCTTTTAGTGGACCCGTCACTGCAAGCAACAGTTTGATTAACAGCGTAGAGACAAACAAACACTGGATGTTTTTTTTTTCTAAAGTTGGCCTTTCTTTCACAATAGTAAGAAAAGGGAATTTGCTAAATATAAGATTTATTGTAAGTTTCTGTCATACAGTTTGGCCTAATTTTATAAGATAAGTGCCAAAGTACAAATTTAAAAAAATTCCACACAATGAGAAACATATCAGAACAAAATGAATGTCAGTTAAACAGGACGACTTCAAAGTCAGCCACAGAAAGCACTAAAAGCGGATCTAAGTGTGTTTGTACCTTGGTACATGTCCTGAAGTGATCCCCCCCCACAGTACTCCATACAGATCCACAGCTTGGTGTTCCTGTGGAGACACAAAGCTTTCACTGCTGCTGAAATGGCCGCTTGGCGTCAAGAAATAAATAAGGCCAACATCAATCAATCAATCAATCAATCAATCAATCAATCAATCAATCAATCAATCAATCAATCAATCAATCAATCAATCAATGTCAGCATGAGGGTCTAACAATACACTACCAAAGAACCACAGCCTGTATAAACACCTTTATATGTGTTTAGGATTTATACATATATATATATATATATATTTTTTTTTTCCCCAATAAATGTGTTTTTGAAAAAGTGTATGTGTCCCAGTAAATGTGTAGAATGTTTTCAAATGATTTAAAATCTTCTATCAGAAAACATGACATTTTAACATGGGAGTGTAGAGGGTTTATAATTAATTCACTACTGTAAAGTAGCAGCTTTTAATATATTGCACATTTACTCTATCATTTAAGGAAGCTGATAGATCCAGTAAGACATGCTGCTGCGCCGAATCCAGCTGCATCGCGGGGAAATTAAACATTAAACACCCAAACATTTGCACCCGTGTACAATCCCAGTAGCTTCCCCCGTGTTAAAAACATTCATCACCTGTGATAGCTGCCGAAGTAGGCCACAATGTTTTTGTGCTTGCATTCCTTCATCATGGTGATCTCCTGCTGGATGGATGTGATGTCATCACCTGTCCAGACAGACGTCTAAGTGAGTGTTTTCCTCTCAACTCTCACGTCACAAACGCAAGGAGAGAAAATTGCAGAGCTGGAAATCACAGACCTGCACTAACAGCTATAGGGTAGGATGTATTTATGGTCTGCAGAGGTTGGGCCACCTGTTTACTGTGGTGTTCTGCAAGACAGCCTGCAATTTCACCCACTCAGACGTTACAGAACAATATTGTAACAGGGCTTTATATGATGCTGCGTATTCTGAAGGTTGGAAATATAGACGCAGAATAAAATGCAGTGATTTTAGGGGCCTGTAATTAACCTTCCTGTTAGTCGGTGGGTTAGCTGCGGGCTCCAATTTATTCTAAAATGTCTTTATTCTGAATGTACCGTAATTCAATTCATTCATAATGTTCATCTAATTGAAAACGATTCACTTTCAGCCAAGTAGAAAACACAAGCCAAACTAAATCCTGAGCCTCGTTCCTGTTTCATCTGTTGGGACAGAAAACATCAACTGTATGGTTTATGATGGAGTCTTCCTGCACACAGAGCAACCAGGTGACTCCTTTTTTATGCAACATCAGTCTACAGTCATTGCATCTCTGACTCCCAGAATGCATTGGGTTTATGAAAAGTCACAACAATTATTTGTATCCAAAGTGGGATGGATCTTTTGCCCTGTGAAGGACTGGTGACCTGTCCAAGGTGACCCCCTCTTTCATCAGACCATTGAATAAAAAGCCTTTTGAGGAAAACATCACCGTGTCGTCAGCTGACCTCATTTGATCACGAATAAAGAAAATCTGACCAAGCAAAGTAACTACCGATTAGAACACCTTTGAAGTTACTGCCAAATGAAAGCACCAAAGAAAAAAAAATACAAAACTTAGGTCGAAAAAGCAAACACCCTTAATGCTTCCATAGAAATCTTTGGTTAGGTGCATCTAACCAAAGATTACATGATTCTCATTTGCCTCTATAAATGTAGGGTTGATTTCTTTGGCTGCTGCTCAACAACATAGGAAGATTCATGACGTCTGAACTCTATACAGATTTGCTTCAAGCAAAAAAAACAAACAAACAAACAAAAACATTTAGGATAGCTGGAAATTGGTTTAGTAGTGCAAGTTCCCCAAAAATTCCCATAATGTCAGAACTATGATGTATTTAGAGATGACAGGAAATATTTCAAAATGGTTATGTTTTCTAATGAAAGAACATTAGAATAAATGTCTGGAACAATGTCACTGACGAGAAAAGACGAGATGTTGATGGCAAAAACATGGCAAAAAACTAAAATAGCAAGTCAAGATTACTGTGACGCACGATGGCGGAGGGGTGATGATCTGGGCTTGTTTTGGTGTCATAGGAGCCATGAACTTGTAATCTATGAGTTATCCATCAACCAAAGTATTCTAGAATCTGCCCTACAGTTGAAGCTTCATCAGTGGAACAATGAACAGGACAGAAAATCTAAAACAGAAGGGCTGAAAAGGAAAAGAACCCAGATGTTGCAATGGTCCAGTCAAAGTCCAGAACCTGGTTGAAACATTTTGATAGGACCTTATTGGGATGCAAGCTACAAATGAGCCACAATGAACCACACAACCGAAGAAGAGTGGGCCTACATTTCCTACAAACGGGTGAGACAGGGGGAATGAAAAGTTCCTGCTGCTAAAGAAGCATCACACACAGCTTTCCTTTTTAACCGTTATCTTTTGTAAAAAAAATAAATAAATAAATAAAAAAAAAAAAAGATAAAATGTGGGCTGCACAGTGGCACAGTAGGTGGCACTGTTGCCTTGCAGCAAAAAAGTCCTGGGTTCGATTCCCGGCCCGGGGTCTTTCTGCACGGAGTTTGCATGTTCTCCCTGTGCATGGTGGGTTCTCTCCAGGTACTCTGGCTTCCTCCCACAGTCCTAAACATGACTGTCAGGTTAATTGGTCTCTCTAAATTCTCCCTAGGTGTGTGTGGTTGTTTGTCCTGTGTGTTCTGTGTTGCCCTGCAACAGACAGGCGACCTGTCCAGGGTGACCCCGCCTCTCGCCCAGAACGTTCTCTGGAGAGACACCAGCACCTCCTGACCCACTAGGGACCAGGGTGTTAGAAAATGGATGGATGGAAGATAAAGTGTAAAATCATTTGATGGTCAATCTCAAGGATTCCTAAATAACATCATTTCAGTCAGTGACTCGGAGTAAAACTGACTGGTGTGAAATTTGTGTTTAAACTCTTAAACCTACCAGGATCCAGCTTGACGATTTTAATCGCTGCCAGTTCAGATGTCCTGATGCTGCGGGCCTGGAATAGAATAAAAATAAAAAAGCTATTAAAGGAATCAATATCTATACTTTAATAGCTTCATACTTAATACAGTCAGACTATAGATGAATGTCTGGGGAAAACCTGCACAGTGATTGGCTGTTTAACTTCAGTTCTACCTTTAACTTCCTCCTTTAATCTCAGTCTGATCAAGAACTCTACAGTAGGTTGTTTTACAAATACTTTTATCAAGAGTAATCAGAAAGAAAGGAACTAGAGGTTTAATTTTGGTCCTTCCACCATACAGAACGTATTTCCTCCTTTCAGAGTTGTTCTTCTGATTCTTACTTTTCTGTCACACTTAAAGATCTAAATAAATGAGTCGGGTTCTTTCCTCTCATAAAACCAATCATCCTTTGCTTCTTTGATACAAAAATTAGGTTGATTGGGAAAATTTAACCATGAGAAAAAAATGCAACAACAGAAGGAATGACTGAGGAAGAAGGACTAGATCAAGACTTAAAGAACAGTTCTTTCTGTGTGTGTTCAAACAGCTATGACACATAAAACAGGGTTTAGTGTGTCTCCGACTGCAACCACCTGTGTGCTTAAATTAACTTTTTTTTTAAATGGCAGGCAGTTAGAGAGGAAATCAAGAAAATCAAGGAAATGTTGGACAACCCTGAGCATCTTCTTCATGAAACATACGAGTGTCTTCAGTCAGAGGCTTCTTCAAGTTCACTGTAATACAGACTGTTACAGGAGATCCATTCTGCCCACAGTTATCAGCTTCTACATCAACTCTTTGAGGAACCAACCTGCTGGCTGGACATGTCTGGTAAAGAGCAGGTCGATCAGGTCCAGATGTAAGAAAGACTCATACCAGCACACTGTTTGAATGAATGTATGCTGCAGCTTCTTTTCTGCTATATTAGCAGCTAGTAGTTAGAACTAAACAACACACACATTGTGAAAAGTTTCACTTTTTTCTTGTTAGTCTCCATGTTTTCCCAAAAGTCTCGGCTTTAAAGATTAGATTCTTTTTTTTCTTCTGAGAAACCAGAAAGTTGGCATAAATTGAAATCAAAATTTGTGACAAAATGCAGATACAGAAGAAATCTGAGATGGTAGGTGATTTTATGAGTCACTACATAAATCACAGCAAAGTCACCAGCTTTAATTTACATCACTGAAAATTTTGAAAAATTACATATTACATGAAGTCCTCTCAAATGAAATCATGGTGATCTAATTTCCCTTTGGGATAAACAGTTATTAAATTAAAATCCAGATTTGATAAAACTAGAGCATAAACCTTGTAACACAGAGAGCAACAGTCAAAAATCAAGACAATTGGAAATCTTGTCTGAGCCATCTAGCTGCTTTGTGAGCTGTTACCGGGACAGAGGAGGCCCGACGCTAACCTGCAGAAGAAAGAGACGTTTTCACAGAGAAAACATGGTGCGTTGGTAGGAAGTGGGGGAGGGGAGGCGTGTGAGCAGCAGTAACCAACAGCACTGCCACTATTTATGTAATCATCATGCAGTGCCACATGTCAAGACCAGCTCAAGTGGTTGACTTACGAAAGTCTCATGTGGGCTAAGACGGGTTTATCATGGCAGCCATGTTGAAGAATATGCAAGAAAAAAAAAAGACTTTTAATAATACCATATAAGCAGGAAAAACTACATCGTTGACATAGTGAATTGTGTCATTCACTATGTCAATGACATAATTACTTGTATATTTATTTATATAGCACATATATAAATAACAATACAGACTGCCACAGGAGTCTATATTACTTATTAATATAGCACATATGAAAACAAGAGTTGACCAAAGTGCTTCACAATTTTGCCAGCAACCATAAAAGTTTCTTGCATTCTGACTGATAGCAGCAGGGGGGATGATGGAGAGCTTTCTCTGGGTTTCTCCATGGAGTCCTCCAAGGCTAAGCATTGGGACCACAACATTTTATGGCATGTACCACTTGACAAAGTTAGTCTGTGGCACAATCTGGATAACCTTTCACAGTGCGCCACATGGCACCCCATACATTCGGAAAACTTAACACCACAAAGTTGCAGTCATGGAAAGTGGAAAAAATATTGTTCAACTTCAAGAAACCAGTAAATGTTTAGGTATTTTTCTTCGCATAAGTCATGAATAAATGATGAATGTTATTTTTAAATACTTTAATTGTACAGTCCTCAGTTCTTCCTGAAAACTTTAGTCCTTCCCATTCACTAACAGAATGACATAACAAATGAGGTAAGAACCAATGGAACAAACAGTTTCCCTCAACAAAACCTGTAGCCTGTTTGATTTCTACTTCCTGTTTTCTTTCCTGTTCCACTTTAGAGCTTCCTGTAGCTACATTTATGATGATGTCACAAAGTGGTTTTTCAAACTAATGCTCGATGAGGCTTGTATACATACGGCAGGAGGAAGAGGACACTTCACTCCAGCAGACACCAAAACTACCTCATAACCAGAGATACATACAACTATTACTAAAACTGTAATTTAACTAAATTGAGCCCAAGCTTTTCAAAATGCTTAACAGGCACAAAAGTCACAAAAAATAAACCAGTAATCTTGTGCTGTTTGGGTTTGTGTCCATTAGCTCAATGCGACTTCAGAGAATGATATTCTTTACTTAAAATGAAAGCGTTTGGTTCGATGTGAGTATATGTGGGGTTCGAATCCTAGATGTGGAATCTGAACATGCTGCATGTCAAATGTGCATCAGCAAACATTCATAAACTACAAAAACACGAACCGGTCAACGTATGTTTTACATGTCCACGTTTGTTTGACCTAAATATTAGCTGATATACCTCTCAATCTCACTTTGTGCAACAAGAGTTTCTCTAGTTATGTAAAGTGATTGCTACTAAATCTGTGATCTGTACCTTAATCACATACAGTGGACACTTTTGCTTAAATAGAAGTGTTTTTAAAAACAATCCTGATCATCGTTCTTATTCCCATAAAGACACTGGAAAAGCCAAGAAGTAATTAAAGTAATTAAACTAGAGTAACAGAATAATTAGACGAGAAATAAACATAATAAACTAGACTCTATGAAAGGACTGAACCAAAGAAGAACAGAAACACAACTGATCTAATCAAACAAAAGGAACTAAGGAACAGAAATTAACTAAACAAAAACTAACTCAAACAACCAAAGATCATGACGCGTTTCATTTTAGGATGTACATGTTCCAACCCCACACATGTGGACTAGATGTGCAGGATGTTTTGACACAAGATATCTTTATTTGACCTAAATTCAGTTAATGATGAACCTGCACTCAAACTGTATCTATATAATATTTATAATAATACGACAGCGTCAGGGAGGGCTTTGTGGTTTCCGAGAGCCACACACTTGAAGTGAGTAACACCAGGATCTATTGACAGCCCACACAGTCACATGTCCAGAGGTTTCTCCCTCCACGCCAGACGATGCAGCTCCACCAAATCCGCCAACAGAAGTGGGAAGTCATAATGTGCTATTGTCTGTTACTGTATGTAGCGCTGCTCCCATTCCCAGCTGAGACACAGGCCACAGTATGTTCAGCTGTCAGGGTAATACAAAAGTGCTGCAGACTGCCAGTCAGCTGATCAGAGGCTGAAGGTCTGTGGCCCCATCAGAGAGCGGGACCCAGCGGTCACTCGGTACAGTTCTGTCAGGTCTGTGCCGCTACGTTTGGTTTGTACTTCTAATTTGTAACATGTGAACACAGCACATGTAGTCAAACAGGGGATGATGTGACAGTGTGTTCAGTGTCTCTACAGCTCCAGGCCAGATATTTCTAATGCTAAAGAACGCAAGCAGATAAAACTTTAGTGCCAAAAGGCATGCTGAGACCTGTCATCCAAATGCTTTTAGCACATACTTTTGTATTGAACACTGTAAAAAACCCACGGGCAGTTAAATCAGTACACTTCATGTTTTAGACTGTAAAAACCTTCTCTTTCAAACTGAAATCAAGCTAAATGCAGCCGGTCTGAGCAGACAACTGCTTCAACAAGATAAGAGCAACTGAAAAGAGAAAGGAAAATCTATAAACAAAAATCTTTCAGCATTTACACACGTGCCAATCTGTGCACTGAACAAACCACCGGCTGCTAACTGAAAACGCATCACTTCCTTTACCACTCCGAGAGTCTCATGGGGACGACAGAGCAGGTTGAGAACATTTCAACTGTAGGAAACTGAAACTATCTCCTGGCTGAGAAACACTTCATAGAACGACTGTTTCTGAAAACAACATTCCAAACAATCTAAAACTAGGTTGGGTTGAAGGACGTCACCTGATTTTAAGCCCAACAGATCGTTTTGTCAAACCAGAAATATTCTGTGGGCCAGCCGAGAAGAAATCCTGGTGTTTCAGAAGACATGAATGGATCTGGATCAGGAGGCTCTGCTTCATGTTTCTACAACGGACTTTCATTCTGATTTAGCCCCCTTTAATGTAGCTTTAAGTTTGGGCTTAGAAATAGAAAAAATTGATTATGGAGTTAAAAACAACCAGTGTTTGCCAATCCAGAAGAACAATTTATTGTCTTTACGTATGAATGAATATTTAAGATATATTTGTTTGTGAGCTATTAAAATAGACAGTTATAAGCGTCTTGAGAAGGAATCTCAAATATTTGCGGATTCTAGCTGTTCACTATTCACTGTGCTCCCTAACCTCTGTGATTCACTGGATTTCAAACTTCAGCCTTTTGTGTTGTGCTTGTTGGCAAAAACATCCCACAATTAACTGCTGATTTTAACTGAGGCAATGTAATCTATCCATGTCCCAAAACATTATTGAAATGCTCCTGTTGGTGTTTGGAGTCTGGTGGACTTAAATCAACAAGTTTGACACCAAATTCTGCTCAGGTTCCCGTACAACCATTGGACCGGCCATGAAGCCCTGCAACTCAGATCATGTTTTCATGGCTTATATTAAATGTGAAATCCAAACTAAACTGCAACAACCAGGTGGTGATGATTTTTTTTTTTTTTTTTCTGTTTGCACCTAAGCTCCTCACATCAAGAAGAAGAAGAAACAATACAAATTCTTGCCCAGTCTCTGCAGGATGCAGAAGGCACCAGGCGGTGTGAACAGAGCAGGATGTTTGCATCCTGATGCTCAGATCAGAGGAAAAAGACACAATGATTCGCTGTACATTTTCTAAAGCAGGCAGAAATATTGGACATTTATGTAGTATGTAATAAGTTGCAACATCTCAGCATAAATAGGCGATATCTGCCTCCATACCAAAAAAGTGATTTCCAGCTGAGATGAGGAGCTTAGAGAGTTTAACAGAGGGAGGGTGGAGGCTCAGAGATGACAGGACAGGAAGGTTCTGACAGGTAAAAAACCCACAGCCACGTCCCGAGTGGATCTGATCTGATCCGTTGGTGGGTGGAGGGAGTTTGGACTCCATGGTGGAAAACCTCAGCAGCTCTAATCTGTCTGGTTCTCCCCAGACAAACAGGTTCACTCTCATGTCAGGAAGTTCAGCTTCCTGTGCGCTTTCTGCACAGATCCTCCGCTGCTCACGTTAACGAACACACTGGCATGTAGTTCCCCACTGCCTCGGTGGAAACACGCCTTTAACACGTTTACCTTGAACACGTCTCCGTAGGTTCCGCAACCAATCCGGTGGATGAGCTCGTAGTCCTCCAGGGGGTCCAGGAAGGAGACCCCTATCCTGTCCATGCTGGGAGGCACCTGTGGGGGCTCAGACTGAGTCTCTCTATTTCCACATCCTGAGTCGGATCGATGGAGAAAGCAGATCCCGGTCCAGTTGGAGCCTGGCGGGGCGATGGGGGCTGACTGCAGGCTACTGCTGCTGCTGGATCAGTCCAGGCGCTGATTTCTGACTGCACAGTGTGAAAGTACAGCCCATCCTGAGGCGCAGGAACCACAGCACGCATGAGCAGAAGCAGCACCGTAAAACATTTCAAACTGACTCCGCAGGCAGTTCAAACGATCAACAAATATTCACGTTTAAAAAAATATCGGATCATTTCATCAGAACGTTCTGAAATGGAGGGAAACCGATAAAACCGTTTTCACTAAATTTGTCTCATAAAGCTCGATATCATTTGTTCTGATGCTTCGGAATTTTTCTTAGCCTAGAAGCGCGCGCGCGCGCACACACACACACACACACACACATACTCAGATGAGTATGAAAAACCTCTCGAGCCATAAGTGAACATTTCACTCAGTGTGTGAAATAAGTGATGTGACGCGTCAAAATGTCACGTGTGATTAATGTGTAAACTACATTTTAACAGCAAATCACAATTAAACCATGTTAACCATAATTAGCTGATAATTTAAACACCGATAGGAGACATGAACATTAATACCCCTGACAGAGTTTGTACCAAGAAGCTCCTGCAGGACGAAAGTTGTGAACATGTCACTCCTCACATGTTCACTGCAAACAGTTTAAACTGCTACCACCAAGCTAGCAGAACCACAACATTAAACATTATCATGTTAACAGCCAAACAGAAGATACTTGTTATCTGATCTGTTTTGTGTTTCTGTGATCTGATGGTTTGTCATTCCTGGGCAGATCTCTGGGAAAGCTGTCCAGTCTTGGTGGATTCAGTTCTGAGGTGCTTCAGTGTGTCACAGGTCCTCCACTGCCCTGGTTTCTGGTTCAGGATTTGGGTTTGCAGAATGTCCTGCTGACTCACGGTGCTGACAGGAATCCAGACTAACCTGTGTGTGAACGTGTGTGTTACATTCCTGCTGTAGTTGATTGTCTGCTCATCATCCAACTCTGGCTAATCACTCATTTACAGAATGCCATCACTAGTTTTCCTTTCAATATGCCGACCACCTAATCTATTTACTAATAGTACTGGTCTTTGAGTAGTTTACTGAAGGCCTCCAACTGGTAGATGAATTTATTGTATAACACACTCTGCAAATTAAGGCCAATAACAAAAATTCTAAGTTAATTTCTAGACTGACTGATGCTCAAATAGTGATGTGTTGAGCTATTTGTGTTGCTCATGTTTGCTGTTCAGTTGATTGTACATTTTCCTAGTACGCCTATTTAGTTAAAGGGATTGGATGTGTTTCATTGTTGAGTCAATGAAACAATTCAAGCACTATGACTTTATGAAAATCATGACAGATTCTTGTTTTTTTAGGTCTTTATTACTTGTAGATACAAGAAAAAGAACCACAAGTTATCAAGCAAAACGACGTAGCAGAGTGACCCAGTGGGGCTCCATTGAAACAGTGCATGGTCTCTCCAATGAACAGAATCAGGCTGAGCTCAGGCAACTAAAGGCCACCTACTTTAAAAACAACAAAAACCAAATAAGGCAACATAGAGCTAGCAAGAAAGAAGCTGTCAGTAGAGCAGAGTGGACAATGTTACACAGTAACTATCCTAAATTAATCCTTCCCAAGGTTTCAGTCATCAACGGGATCTTATTGGGGTGGGTGGGTTTATTTTTACATTGATATTCTCCATCACTTTGGCGTCTACATAAAAGTAAATGACAAGTTTCACAAGTTGTCAGTTAAAACACAAACTAATGAGAGGCTGCTTCCAAACTATAAGCCAGCCTCTTCTCCTAACTTCACTTCTTAAATTAAAACTAGATGAAATGTTCACTTCCTCCGATATGTGATGTTTAATTCATCATCTGTGCAAGTCAAATCTATTGCTCAGAATGACGCATGTAAACTGAGATGGTTACCTACATGAAGACCACTAGTGTCCCTCAGGGTTTTCACAGTATTCCCTCCCTCCGCTCTCCTCAACAATCAGCATGTCTACAGTGACTTGCGCTGGCGCTTCATGAAGGACATGGAGTAGTCCCCTGTTGGGGTGCTCTTCTGCCTCTTCATCTGGACCTGGGACTGGGCGGTGAGCTGCAGTTTGATGGCGCTGGAGTTCACCTTGGCTGCACACAGCAGCTCCTTCATGCCCTTCATCTTCTCACTCTGAAAGACGACCACAGGGCCGGCGGGGCAGGGCGAGGCCAGCTGCTGGGACAACGGGGAGGAGACGGACTCTGAGCTGGGGGATTTGGGAGTCCCGTCTGTCTCTCCGGCCCGCAGACCCTGAGAGGAGCGACGGCGAACAGCTCCGTCCCCCACCTTCTTGGGCTGAGGTGCTGCTGCGGGTTGCTGGCTGGGTGGAGAGGTAGGGGCAGTGAGGGGAGAGGAGCTCTGGTCCTCCAGCTTGGACTCTCTCCTGGGGCCCCGCCGCCGGCCCTCCCGGGGATCCTCACTCGACTGGTCATCATCATCCTGGCACTCGGGTTCTTTGGTGATGATGGACACTTTCTGACGCACCTGGCAGTTTAAAACAAGCCATTGTTTTATGATGTACTTCTGATATTGCCACACAGCAATGAACAACACAGAAAGAGCAACAGTCAATGATAAAAAAATAATAATAAAATAAATTTAAAAAATATAAAAATTAAATGAAAAATGTAAGAAGTAAAGAAACATTAATTGTAGCTTAGAAGCAGCAGTTCCCGACCTGAGAGTCGAAGCGGCTCAGAGACTGGACCAGGTATGTGGCCCAGCCCACATGAAGAACCGGGGTGGGACTCCCCTCCTCCCACTTGCAGATGCCGTCATAAAAACGAAGCAGGTGGGCAAAGCATTCTGGGTCCTGGAGTGCTGAGATGGCCATCATCTGCTTGGCGTTCTCCTGAAGGAACACACCCGGTCAAAGGAATCCCACTAACAGCTGCTGGTTCTCCAGTTCAGACCAGTCTAATTTGATGGCTCTCATGCAGGTTTCAATTCTCTGTTAAATTTGACCTTTAACCCTTACATGCAGCAGTGAGTGCTCACCTTGTCGGGCCCTTCAGCCCCGTCTCCATCCTCCCCAGGACTGTCAGCTGTAGCCGTCTCCTTCAGCAGAGTGGGGATGACGTCATTTGCGATGTCGAAGAACTCCTTGTAGATCTCCTCATCCTCACGGAAATAGTTATATCTGCAGCAGCAACACAAGTGCTTTAATACATCTGAGGAAATGAAAGAACTGATTTATCCCCACCCACCCCGCACTGATCAGACGTTCAGTTCTAACTGCGGCTCTGGATCAGTTCGATAAGATCTGAGCTCCACCATCATCATGTTTGAAACACATGCACACACTTCCCTGTGATTGTGCAGTGAGGGTGCGCTGCAGCAGAGGACAATGGGAAAGCAGGAAAAGGAAGCTGATGGACTGGGAGGGGAATGTGTGTGTGTGTGCTGGTATTAATAGCCACAGCTCATGAACGGGTGTGTGGGGATGCCAAGCTGAACGCTTCCTGGATCATACAACATCCTTTCAGGCCGAGTGTCACCAGGAGTCTCAACAGTCTGGGTTTTGTTAGTGGCAGTGTGATAACAGAAAATCCCCACAGAGAGCTGCTTTACCACCTGACAGACTACAGGCCTGAGCTTTCCACTTCTAGCCTGGTAAGGCAGCAGGTAAACAGACTGGATAGTTTGGGTAAAACTCTAGGAATCTGAAGGACCAACAAGGTGTGCTTCTACTACCACCCTGTGTTCACTGAGAGGAAATGCTCTGTAACAACCTGACTGTGGGGTGACTGAAACTGGCAACAATTTGAACGCTTTTCATGGAGTCTTATTTATGTCTGCAGAACTACACCACCTGCTGGTGGAACTTTGAACCTGCTTTGTAAAAGCACTGCTTGAGTTCATTTTTAGGAGGACATATTTGTCAGATGTTCTGTTGTAAATGTGGAGGTGTCAGAATTTTCTTGCCCATTTACGTCACTTAAGTGTTTGCTGTGCATAATTATTCATAAGCAGATAGCTAAAAATGCAGTCACGGCCTCAGGAAGGCCTTAAAAGCAGAAATGACAAAGCAGCTAGAGGAATTTAACAAACATGGTGTAAATAATCAGATGTCAGAACTGTACCGACACAATGCCACCAACATGTCTACAGATCATCTAGAGAAGGAAATACTTCCCACAAGGTTTATACAAACATTCATGAGAATTACAGAACACACCCAACAGTGTAACTCTGAGTCTATTCCAAACACAATACACCCCCTCGGGAATAACCGCCGCCCCACACCCCCAACACGGCATCAATAAAACATTTATCATCAGAAACTACAGACTTTTAGAGAAGATGATGAAAACTGATATTTGGTGCGTTACTCTAAGCCAGAAATGCTTCGGTCTGCTCCTTACATGTGCCGCACTGCAACACAAAGTCCATGCAGGGGATAACTACCAGGACTGCACCAATTGACGTTTTCTGGTCGATCACTGATCTTTACGAAGCCTGACCTGCTGATTCCAATCCTTTTGTGTCTGAAAAGTCACTAAATACAGCAACAAAGTCGCTAAGTTGGAAATGCTGAGGTGATTATTGTTAACCGCATATGTGAAGACTTAACCTGGCTGGCGGCTCTATTAGTTAAACCTCTCACATGACAGAGCAAAGAGGACAGTGGCTGATTTTCAGACCTTTGCAGAGGAAGATAAGACTGATTTCTCATGTATACATCAGCCAATCTCAGAACTTAAAGGAAACTGGGGCTGATTTATTGATGCATCCCCATTAAACAGTTGTGTTTCTCAGTTAAGTCATTAACATGGCAAGAATTACACAATATTTATACAATGGACTATGTTCAGGTTTTCATTTCCATCATTTTCATGTCACAAATTTTGGTGGTAAAGATCTGATCTGATCAATAAGTGATGAGCAGGAGGAGAGATTCCATCAGGACAGAAAAGAGACAGAGAATTTTACACAATGAAGACGTAATGTTCAATTCACATGTACTTACCCTTATCAGTGCTTATTATTCAATTTACAGAAATCCAAGTTTGGAACATTTAATTAATACACTCTGTTAGAAAACTTTTTTTTTTTCTCCTAAAACCTTTTTGGATGAGAAATATTAACAGAAATGAACTGATAATGTCACAAAAATGTCATCAATTTAGTCAGAAGATCAGATTTCTCTAAATCAAATTAGAGACTGACCTGACTGAGAAAAATGAATGTCATTTTTGGAGTCAGTGTTGCAAAATAGTCCTACTTTAGTTAAAAAAAAACATAGACAACTTCCCAAAAAAGTGTTTTTTGTAACCCAGTGTTATCATCCAGGTCTCATAAATCAAGTAAAGTCATAATAAAGTACGAAGATTCATGAACAGCAGCAGTGCACTGAGGAACATATGCAGTAGAAACATATATGACTTACAGAAGCTTACAGGACATCGGCTTGTGTTTCGGTCGACAGAGAGCTACGCTGACATACTTCTATTGTTCTAAACTTCTCCCACCTCCCATCCTTGTGGTGTGAACTCACTCCTGCATGACCTGTGCTGCCTCAGCCCAGGCCTTCAGCGCCTCCTGCACATTCCTGTGTCTGTAGTGGAACCCAGCCAGGTACATGTAGGGGTAGATGTGCTCATTGTTGTAGAACTTCTGAGCAGAACCTACAGCCTGAAAAAGCACAAACATGCAACAACATCAATCACACAACAAACCCAACTTTCTATTTAGCAAGAGCAGGATTCTTCTCCATCCAGTTGAACAAACTTCAGCTTTTCTGCAAAGAACAGAACAAATGAAAGCTGCAGCTCTCATTGTGCAAAGCTACAAGAGACCCCAGATGACAGCAGCTGGATATGCTGAAAAACGCTGTTCTACAAACGACTGACTGCACTCAGTCAGGCACGGCACAGCCTTCACTTATAAAATGCTTGAAAGCTGAATGTTGAGTTCGGCACAACTCATTACTCCTGTCTCTAGTTGCTGATTTGTGGCCAGCAGGAACCCTTCAGAGTAAAGGGACGTACCTTCAGATGAATTTGCAGGGGGTTCTCCTTTCCTGGTATTGGTTCTTGATCCTCAAGGTCCGCTAGAGTTCCCATTGCCATGGGATACCTGGAGGCAGAGACAGTGAAGCAGGGGTATGACAGAAAACTAAACTGGTTTTCATTTGCTATTTCAGGCTCACCTGTCCAGGTCCCCTCGATCATACAGCAACCAAAGAAGTTTCTGTGCCAAAAAAAATGAAAATACAGAGTTATGAGTAAAGGCCAACATCATTTCTCATCACAGAATGGCTTCTTTGGGTTGGATTTTTTAAGTTCGATCTAAACTCTAATCCTCAGGCATTCTGGAATTAGAAGGTAACTTTGGTTTTGTTGCCGCAGCAGTAAGTAAGGTGGTTTGGGCTAATGGTCTGTGTTAAAGCAGGACTATTGTCTGAGGACAACTCCATGAGAGAAAAACAAGCCAGGATAAAACTAGGGGTATTGATAAATCTACCCAGATTTCCTTAATTTAAGTATAACCGTATACTTAAATTAACCTTTTAGTATAAGGTTAATTTGCAGAAGGTTAAGTGGAAGGAAAAAGTATAGCAGAAAATGATGCATGTGTAAGGGTGTCTAATCTAATCTTACATGAGAAACTAATCCTGTCCATTGATCTTATCTTCCTCCATAAAGATCAGCTAGTTTCCCCCTCTGCTCTGCCATGAGAGACGTCTGACAGACAGACACGCCCACCAGGTCACGTCTCAATGTGTGCTGTTAACAGTAATCACCCGTTAGCGACTTTGTTGCTCCATTTAGCGACTTTGTTGCTACATTTAGCGACTTTGCAGACAAAAAAAAATTGGTTTTGGAAAATAAAATTGAAATTGGCAGATCAGGCTTTTTGAAGATCAGTCATCGGCCAAAATACTTCAATGAGTGCACCCCTAATTTAAGCTGATCTTGATGCTGATCAGGATCTGAATAATTCCTTTAAGTATCCACTATATACAAATATCTTTCGTTCTGAAAGCCTTGAGGAAGATCCATTAAAAAAAAGCTAACATTTAGTCAATAACAGATCCAAAGTGTTGCTGCTAACCTGCTGCAGCTGCAGGAGTTCTGAGCTGTCTGTGTGCAAATCCAGAGAAGGGTTGATGGCACACACCATGAAGGCCACCTCCATGTTCCTGTCACACTTCATGTAGGACCCCTTCAGGTACAGCCAGCTCTGACAGAGGCAGGGACAGAGCAGCGATGTGAGCTCAGCTCATGTCTCCGTTTTCCTGCGGAGCTCCACCGACTCAGTCTGGACTAACCTTCTCACTGACTCCAGCCGTGACCGTCTGCCCTCTGCGGTCTTCGTTGCCCTTCCCATGCCAGGTGACCTCCGCTGTCTCCTCACCATTTTTCCCAAATATGACCCAGGCGTGGTCCTCGGACAGCGCCAGGTGGACGTCCTTCAGACCCAGCACCTGACAGGCCGCCACCACAGCGAAGGCCACCCCTGAGCTGTCCAGCTTGGTGCCTGGTTCACAGAAATAATAATTAATCGATCAGGTTTATTTTTGTGGCACATTTCAGCAGCAAGGCAATTCAAAGTGCTTTACATAATAAAAATACAAAAACACAAAGTCCTAAAAGATGCCATACAGTGAACAATTGAGAAATCCTGTAAACGTTTTACATTTTGTCAAGTGCCATCGCCAAATATGTTGGTCAATGTTTCATTTATAATGGTTCAAAAGCAACTCTAACCAGGTGAGTTTTTAGTTTAGATTTAAAGGAACTCAGTGTTTCAGCTGTTCTGCAGTTTTCTGGACGTTTGTTCCAGATTTGTGGAGTATAGAGCTGTTTGAATGTTTGTTCTGGTACTGGGGATACAGAGCAGACTAATCACTGACATGCAATGTGAACTGGTGATATTAAGACAAACAGAACTTAACTGAAAGCAAATGAAGATGATAGACAAATGTTAGAGTTCAACTTTCACTTCATTTTCACAGCCAATCTATTTCTGTCAGCGTCCATGAGTGTCAATGAAAGAAATATGATCTAAAAGCTAATATAATTCAGTAATTCAATTCAAAATATGATGATGAAACACACACAGTGACATATCTGAAGCATTTCTTTCAGTTGGTTTCGAGGACCAACTACTGACACTAATAGAAACCCAGAATTCAGTTGTTTAGAAAAGTTGAGAAGTAGAAAAATAATAAAAGATTTGTGATATGAAATGCTACTCATGTCTTTCAACTGATGTTTTTCAACATCCCGCTCCAAAGTAGTGGGTAGGTGCTGTATCCAAGAATATTATTGGAAGGTTAAGTGGAAGGAGAAGTATGGCATAAAAGGGTGCATGTGTAGGGTTTAACGGTAACACTGTCGAAGGCAGCTTCTATCACCATGGTAACACCAGAAACCTGCCTGACCTAAACTCAACAGAGAATCTATGGAGTGTTGTCCAGAGGAAGATGACAGACAGCAGACCCGACATGGCTGGTGACCCGAAGGCTGCTACCAAAACAACCTACATTTTACAGGCCATTGCCAAGATACTTCAAACTGTGCTCAGGTGAATCCTGTTCTTTCTGAGAGTCCACCTGTGGAAAATCTAGCTGACTGAAGAGGATCAGGAATGGAACAGAGAGCAAGCAATGAAGGAGGATCAGTCTGCAGACAGAGACTGGACCATGTCAAAGCATAAATCTGGAAAACAAAACGGAACTTTTGGGGTAATTTAAGCACTGCTCACCCCTAAAAGCACCTGCCTCATCCTGAAGTGAAAGAAAACTAAAGAAAGCTGAGCTTGTGAGGATCAGAAGAGAAGAATAATATCCAAAACCACTTAGTGCTGACATTACTAAGACCTGCAGCTAAAGCTGCTTCAACAAAACATTGAGCAAAGACTGTGAAGGTTTTTTTTTTTGGCATTACTATTTTGAATTAATTTACTAGATTTTCAACCAGGTGTTTTTCACAAGGTTTGGAAGTTTGAAGAGGATAAGCTCATTGAATCCATAATAGAGAGCCTTGTGGGAAAGTAAGGCACTGTGAACATACTGTCCTGATGTTCTGTATGTTAACAGAACGTCCCTTATTGGATCAGATGTAATATTCTAACTTTATTTGAAACTGAACTTTGGGTTGTGATTTTCTGCAAGCATGATAATCAAAATTCAGTGAAATAAATACAGCATAGTGTGGAATGAACCTCTAAAGCTGTGTGTTACACCAGACTGCATGAAAAGTACTCTGTAAATAAGATTTAATTTATTGAACAATGATTTCCTTCTGAACTAAATTAGTGAAAGAAATGGCTGATATTCACCTAAGATGCACTAGTACAAGAGGATTGTTTTTTTTAAATAATAATAGAAATAAATCAAACCACAGGTTTTTCCTTTCCTCCATTTCCCACCCGAGTACATCCCAGAAGAACTTCCTCTTTGGATTGACCTTTGGAGGCTGTACCTGTGATGAGGCTGAACAGGGACTGGATGTGAGCCCGGTCCTTAAAATACGACCGACTGAGACTGTTCCAGATGACGTCTGAAACTTTCTTCACCAGCTCTCTGCTGGAGCCGGAAGCAGTTCTGCGGTACTGGGACAGGTCCACGGCGCCGCGGATCTGAGCTGTGAAACGTTCGTACAGTGCAGAAATCATTCCCAGCTCCACCGTGGGGAAGCAGGACGTGGGACAGTCCGGCTCCAGCGGCTCGAAGCGGACCCCTGGAACGTTTATGGGGATGACCCTGTTCACAGCCAGAAAGTGCTCAACAAAACCCAGGACCAGTGAGAGCAGAGCCAGGTCTGGTTCTGACTTGCGGAGCTCTGAATCAAACAGCTGGACCACGCCATCGATCCCCCTGAGGGGGAAGAATTTCTTCTGTGATGAGTGCAAACCCATGATGATCCTGGCTTCTGGTCCGAACTTAAATCAGCGTCTCCTGTCTTGCAGTGTGAATATTAACAAGAAGTCAAGTCAATCCACATCCTCAGCTCACAGTGACCCTGCAGAGGGAGAACAGGCAGAACATTTTTTACATAGAAAACAGAATTAAAGCGAGCTCACTGTCTTTGTTGCAAAAGACATTTGGTTCATAGTTTTAAATAGCAACTACCATGAAAAATATCATCTCTGTTTGTGAACAGAAATGTGGGTATTTACAGTCATTTCTAAAACCCCTTTCATATCATATTACACCTGGGGCCTTGAAGTCGACCAACCAAATAATATGCAAATAATATGTTTCTATTATTTGAAAAAACACAAAGAAATTGTAGCCACAGTTTTCTCTTTGAAAACAATGGCTTCTATACTCACTGCTCAAAACTCTACTGTTAAAGAAAAAAGCAGGTTGATGATGCGTGTTGGAACAGATGTTGGATCAGATGAGGCCAAAAACTGAACTCTTTTGATATTATTGCACAAACTGCTCCGAGGATGAATGTTTCTGCACATCATCCAAAAGTGAAAGGAGCATCAGGGTGAGGGCTATCTTACAGCATGAGGTCCTGCTAGAGCTCATATAACTGCAGGGAGGACGGATGGAGAAATGTACCGGAACATTCTCCAAACGAACCTGAAGATAAAACATGCATGAATTTAAAATCAAGATAACAATCCCAAACACAGGAATGTGAAAACTTACAGGCGCAAAGAATGCTTCAGCTACTGTAAGCTGCAAACAGGAGAAACGTCAATAAATAACTAGAAAGTGTGCATTTCCTGCAAAAATGCAAGTGTGAATGCTGAGTGCTTTTATTAAAGATGCCAAAATGTTTGAAATCAACTGCTGAAGACTTGCAGAAACACAATAGGCAGATGCACCAGAACAAATTATAATCCTGCAAAGTGCCTAAATGGGATTATTATAACAGAAAAACTGTTGAAGAGGAGTAAAAGCTTTTGAATAATGGAAAAATTCCACCTAAACAGAATTAGAAATTGCTGGAGAACAGAACAATGGACCTAAAACATCCACTGTGAAACACAATGGACATTTTATATTGTAATTCTCAATTCTGCCACAGGATGGAGCAGTTTCCCCTATGGGGTGAAAATTTCAGAAAAAGCTGAATATTATTGCTTTCAGCAAGTCACGTGACCGATACAGGAACTGTTTCAAAATGACACTGAGGCGCCAAACTGTGTTTATAAGGAAGCGAATCTGTCAACGGGATGCATTTGCCAAAAGAATTCTTGATCTTTTACAGTGTCAACTATAGAGCCTTAAGGCAAACAAAAGGTTTCGTAGTTTGGGACCATTTTGATCTTACATCAGAAAATAAGGTATTGGTATCACTTCATTGTTTTTTCATCCGGTTCTTTTCAGTTTCTACTTGATCTATCTGAATCCAAATTCAGCTGAAACTGACTCTTAGTTTACTTTCATATGTTCTGCAGGGTAAGTGTTGCATATGTTTGACAGAACTGTCTAATTTAAATAAATCCACCTCCTCAATGCTGAGGTATTATAGGGCATTAGAATGAAGTCCCAGATACACCTGGATAAACTCAGGTATACAGCCATTCTACAAATTACTCAGTTGTTTTTTAGAAATTATTTCATATAAATGTATTGTTTACTTCATTTTTTCTACAGCAGGAGAAGTTGTGTCAAAAAAGAGTGACAGACTCAATTTCAAAATGTTGAAAAATCTTATTTTTTTGAATGAAAATTTGTGGGGGGGAAAAAACCCAGTCCACAAGCATCCTCATTCCAAACACGTTCACTTCAATTTTCACTTTATGGTATATGTTCACATTATTTATTGACTGTATCTAAGAATATCAAATATATTTTGAACTTAACTGAAGATATGACATAATACAACATATAATATACAATAAAATACAATGACTTAAATCTTATTGTATAGACTAGGTCAACAAATCAGACAGTCAACTACGTTGCCTGTAGGGATTTTTAATGTCCAGCAGGTGTCAGTATTCAGTGACACAGTATCGACACAGTATCAATACAGTTTTGCTATGGTTCGAAACGCTTCATTTACCCATCACTACCAGCCACAATGAAAACATATTGCTGAAAACTATACTGGCTTCTTTTTAAACAAGCCAGCAGCGGTAAACAAGGCTTCCACCTCCACATAATAAAATGAACTGAACTGATCCTAGCCCAAGCTGCTTGGCTCGTTGTATAACGCAGCTTCTACGAGCGCAGCTGGCTGTAGATGTAACAGTGCAGCGGTGGGCGGGGCACTCCCACCGCTACACTCCACCACTCAGCGCCGAGCTGACAATGAGAACCTATTTAGTCTCAGAAGACAGATCGCTCTACCACAGCATATCCGGTTATTAACGACGCACACGGGGACGTTCATTACAAACCAACGTAACCCGTTAGATAAATGTGTTTACCAGACTAGCCGACTGACGTCGGCTAACTAGCTAACTTTACTGGCTTGAGTCATTGATCACTTTAAGCTTTCTTTCTGCTTCTTTTTTTATTTAAACTTTTTTCTTCCAGTCAGGAGGCAACCCATACAAGCAGCCCAAAGCAGGAAGCGCACGATTATGTATAAATATCAAAAAGGTATAATAGCTGCTGGACAAACAGTAGCTACACAGCTCGAAACCAGCTAACAAGCTACCAGGCTGCTAGTTAGCTAAACTAATCTTTGGGATCACTTGCACCCTCCTCATCATTTAGTAAAATACATCATCACACTGGGCCGCTATAGTAACTTAGAGAGCTATTATCAACTGTCGGTATTAGCTCTGTTTTAAGACATTACTCACCCGTGTTCTCACAGAGGAAGCCACATGTTTTTGTTTGTGTCCCTCTTCTTTTACCGCGCACTTCAGTCTGCCCGAAAATTACTCACAGTGCGTAAGACTCATGACGTCAGCGGATCTTAGAAGATCTCAATACAATACGGCGCGCTCCATGTCACGTAAATGAACAGCGCCGGACCCATCCCTATGCTTGTCAATCTTAGCTCTGGTCCCCCCATGCTTGTCTTGGGAAATGTAGTTTTTCTGAGCAGGTCGCAGTAACACACAGTAGAGGGCAGCATGGGGCTATTATGACATAAATAGATTCAAAATAGAACAAAGGTAAACATTACATAATGGGTAACAGACTTACATGAAAACGTATGCACTTTTACACATGATTCACAGCCCCATGACTGTGAAAATTATTTTCTTCATGCTAATAAAATGTATTAGTAAAGCTTAATATAAATTATGTTTATATGGTACAATCATGCAACACTTTGATATCAGGTTTAAATGTATCCTGTTGTCTGTCTGACGTCTAAAATACAAAACAGATTTTATTCGGACCAGGCTGTCCATTTTAAAACCCGTTATTATGGATATCTTCTACAGCTGACAATCTAGTTCAGGAATATTCTCTGTGTTGCTTTTCGTTGGTGTCGAACATTTGAGCTCCATAAAAAATTGGTTAGTCTGAAGAAGTTTTAGAATGTATGTCAAACCTAATTAACCGTGAATACAAAAGTTTTTAGTCACAGTAATTTTTACCATCATAAGATTTTCTGCTTTACAACATAAAAACCGGCATATTAAAGATAACACAAGAGACAAGTGGAGCTTGATGGGAGACCGTGAATGCATCTCGGCCGACATGTTTTTTTTTTCTTCTTTTTTTTTTTTTTTCACCCCTCCTCCATAATTTTCCTCTGCCTTGTTTCCTTCTTGCTCTGAGCTCTTTCCTCAGAGCTCAGACGTAGTGGTGAGGTGCGGAGCAGAGACCCGCTCTTGGGGACACGCCGCACAATACAAATACATTTGAAAAAGGACAGGAAGCTTCTCTTTTTACCTTAGACAACAGACATTTCGCTGCCACGCTTCTGCTTGTGTGTTGAGCTTCATTAAAATGGATACTCAGTCCTCTCAGATATCATCGTCGCAGGGTTTTACGGATGGACAGAATTCTGCTGCCAAAGAATCAAAACTGTCCGGTAAGGCTTGACTAACACATAAGTTAGATTGCTGCATTTTAATTTAAACATGAGGTGTGCTATTTGAATTCAGCTAAGCTGTTTATTGACATATGTTTTGACTTTACTGCATAACACTAAATCAATATTGACCCTTCAGCACAATAAGCACTCATATCCTTCTGTGTGTCTGTTTTAGCCGGGCTGTATTCAGTGGGGAACACCTGGGATTGTTAACATATCTGCGCGACTCGTGTTCGCCATATGATTAATGTGCTGAAGTCAGCATCCGATTCGTAGCTCCATATTCAGCACTGTGACATTTGTTTTAGCTTAGCGATCAAACCACACTGGTTCAGTCGATGATGGCTAATGCAGTGCCCTTAACTTCCCAAAGTCGTCCGAATTAAATTAGGAAAATTTTAAAAAAAAATAGACCTTGTGCATTTTACAGAGCGTGCTTTTAAAGAATCTCATATGCTTGCATGTGTTCCAGATTATTTTAAAGCGCCGAAATAGCCCTTTAGTCGGAGCTGTGAATCGGAAGCCATCTTCAGGATAGGCTGTAGCTGCGGCCTCCAGACTTAACGCCCCGTTGTCGTTTTTACAGGGAAACCCCTCGCACAGTTCTGTTACTTTTATGTCACACTTTGAAACACTTTCACGGCGGAAAACGAGGTTAACCATTTAATGGGAGTCTACATTCTACCTCTAGCTAATGGAGACCTGCATTACGACAGCCTGACCTGTGGGCTGGCAGAGCCTGCTGGTCCCAGCTCCAAGGGAGGCTGGCAGCAGACACAAAAGGAGAGAAGTGAGGAAAACACTCGACGCTTGGTTTACATGACGCCAGCCGAATTGGAATATGAATACCAACACGTGGCATTACACGTTTGCGTCATATTTTTCTGTGCAAGTTGTTGGTGGATGAGTTAACTTAATATGTAACTTGACAATTTATAGAATAAGGTTTGCTGCGCTGCACTGCAGATGTATCGTTACTGAGCAACTGCCTGTGAAGGGAGGGCCCTCTTAAAGGCACATTGATGGTTCTTCTATTTGTGTTCTGACACCCAAAGAAGTAAATAATTTTACCATCTTATTTTCCATGTATAACACATCAGTTCTGTTCACATCTCTCCGTCTAGAGGAGCCTAAAAGCAGGGGATGCGTATTTTTCTCTGGCACTGACTGACAGCTCATTGTGTCCGTGGGAGTGGCTGCTCCTCCATCACTGTTCTTGCATTTGCTGAGATCTCTGATTTAAGCCGCACACCCCAGGCTTAGCTATGAGCCATTTGAAAATCTGCGTTGTTGATCAAGAGGACTGAACGTTTGAAAGAATTTCATCTCAACGGTGTTGGGATGGCAGAGCAGTGCAGCAGGGTGTGGCATGAGGATGACTTGCTTCTTTGGTTTTAAGGATAGTCAAACCATTTGAAAGAAGACTGCTTGAAATGAACCAGATGAAAATGTATCCACCCTAATTGTCAAGTGCATTGATTTGGGTTCAGTACGAGTGATATGCAACAAAACATGTAATTATTTAAGAAAACAGGCAGCTGATAACCTGGCTTCAACAAGTCTGTGTTTGGGTACAATGGGTCAGGATGCAGAACACAACAGATTGGGTCCTAAAACTGATTCATCTACTTCACTCTCTGTGTTCAATGTTCATATAGAACTTGTGTTAAAAATATATTTTCTGGCTACTCAGTCATTATTTAAACTAGGAACAGATGTGACGTCATGCTGTGTAGTAGCACATGTAAACAGCTATTTTCTCTTCATTTAAAACACAGTGTATACAGAGCTGATATTATCACCTTCCTTGAATAATTTCTGTTACTGATTAATAAACTGAGCGAAGCAGACATGTCTGTGTGTATTCCCCGGAAAATAAAGAGCATTGCCTTTACCTCAGAGACTTCTAGAAGGTTAATAGCGCATCCACAGCTGCTCTCCATGTTAGATTTAAACAATAAAATGATTCAAATTATTATTTCTTTTTGCGTTATGACCAGAAAAGAAAATCAGACTTATAAGTTTTGGGGGTTTTTTTGTTTTTTTTTTAAATTTTAACAATGGACCAGACCAAACAGTATTCTACAAGCAACAAGAAAAGATAATCAGCTGCGGTGAAGCTTATGTAGTTGAACAAAAAAAAAAAAAAAGCATCTTGGTGATTTATTTCTTTATTTTTAATTCAGTGAAGACTGAATTAAGATTTTCTGGTTCTCAGTAGTCATGCAGTCAGTTTTGTGCTGACATTTGTGAATGGATATTTTATTCTAATTCACAATGATCCCCAGTTGGGAGAACATGAAGACTGGTGGGAATTCAAAGCCAGGACCTTATTGCTGCTATCAATAAACATGTTTAGTAATAGAACATTCTATTACTGATTAGTATGAATTGTTGTTACACAAACATGTAAGAACTGTCAGTGTAGTCTGCAGTTCATGTAGAGAATGAACTGCTTTCTCTAGATTTCAAAATGATCAAAACCGACTGCTGATTTATGTCCATGCTTCCAGTTTTCTTTATTTGTATCATTTTAGTTGGGCTCTGCAGTTTGTAAAGAGATACAAACTTTCCCTTTGGGTTTGTTTTTTATGCATATCCCTTAAACCTCCAAGCTGTAACATTTTGCTACAGAACATATTTCTGCCTTCTATCAATTTAGTATTTGTATTCATGCTTTTTTTATTAGGTTCAAATGTGCTGCTTGTTTTTGTTCCTTCTGTGCTCTACCACTCTGCACTCTGAATGTGAATGTCTATACGTTCTGGCCTGTTTTCTTTTTTCCTTTCTTCTTAAAACCGCCCCCTCTGTTATTGCATCATATTTTCATGTAAAATGGCTCTGTACAGTAGATGGTTTGTGTTAATGTAAGGGAAGGCCTGAGCTTTGCAACCATTATCACTCATGTTATTTGAATAACTGTCCTGTTTTATAGCAGACCTGAAACATGTCTCCCTTGGCTGAGTTGCTGTTGTTCTCACTTCCTTCCATTTTTGTTATATCTCTAAAGCTTGGCTGTAAAATATTTGTTAGAGAGGAAATGTTATGACTTGGTACAATAACAGAATCCACTGAACTCCTGATAGTGAGCCATTCTTTCAGATGTTTGTAAAAGCCATTTGCATGACTAGGTTGGTAGCTACATATAAAAAAATCGTGACCATGGCGTTCCTGTGCTGGATTGGCTGGCAAACAGGCTGGGTTGAAGTCCATAGTGAATCTACGGAATATTGCCAAGAGGAAGATAAGACACAAGAACCAACAGTGCAGCTGACCTGAAGGCTCCATGCCATGCTGCATTGATGCAAAAGGAAAAAAAAAACAACATATATTGAGTGCATAGTAGTGAGCATACTTTTCAGAAGACTGGCATTACTGTTTCCACTTTTTTTATTGTAATAATCACATATTTTGAGACACTGAATCTCTAAGCCATAACCATCAAGGCACATTAAGGCTTCAAATGTTTCACTCTGTGTGCAATGGATCAATATGAGTTTCACTTTCTGATACAAGGGACAAAATATTCAACTGAAATAGCCCCTTATGAGTTCATCTGTTTCTTCTGGAGTTTTGCGCTACGTTCATGAGGGATTGCTGCTAATTCAGCGACTCAACACAAGAGACTGTCGCTACGTTCTCGCACAGGAGGAGTGAATGCAGCAAGTCAGTGATGGAAGTGAATTTGACAATTTTCAAATTTTTGACACGTGCTTCCTCCTGCTTATTCAGCAGTGATTACTGATCCCACCATCAGCTCCTTGCTCGTATTGGCTCATAGCAGAGCTCTTCTTTTTGCTGTGGTGCTGTGTACGACTCGGACCAACCAGTGAAGGGTTCCTCACAGTGATCTTTACTAGGTTTAGTTTTAGTCCAACTACCAGATGGCTTGGCCCCCACATTTCCAGCAGTCTCCGCATGAGCCAATGAGAGCAGTCACCAAGGAAGTGGCACACTTCCTAATCAGGCCCTCATTTCTCAAACTACATTGCATCAGATAGGCTGTTAGTGTATTACTGTGTTTTATCAGATTTAGTAAATCTCCTTATCTTATAAGTCGTTTAAGAAAATTGTATTAGTAAAACTTTGAGGTGTTGTAGATATTGCTGGTTCCTGCTCTATTGGCTCCTCTCTTTTGTTCATGTGGAAAAAAACGTTTCAATAATAGTTCATGATTTCAGTTTTTGAGCTACGTCTTTCAGTTTGATCGTCTCTCCCAAAGCTTCCCATCCACATTCGCTCATTACTT
Organism: Alfaro cultratus; assembly: GCA_903066825.1. Classification (NCBI taxonomy): domain Eukaryota; kingdom Metazoa; phylum Chordata; class Actinopteri; order Cyprinodontiformes; family Poeciliidae; genus Alfaro; species Alfaro cultratus. The sequence goes on along the minus strand of CAEFZX010002186.1, from coordinate 36,899 downwards.
ACTTTTTTGATTGGTCATTATTCTGGTTAATGAACCAGCTCCTCCATCTCTTCATGTGTTGCCAAGCTGACCCTCCTCTCTGCAGTCCATGCTGGAGCGCATCATGTCACTGAGGTCACAAAGCCGAATGGAGGATCTACAGGAGTGGCAGGAGATGGGCCCTGCATTCACACTCCCTTTTGTTTCTACAGTACGCTGTGGATGCCTACTGTAAGGCCCAGTGATAAATGAATTTTCCATAACTGACTTACTACACAACAGTGCTGTAAACCAGCAGATCTCAGCGGGCAGGATGAATGCTCATGATCAAAGACTAGAGCCAACAGAAAATAGAAATCTGGTCCATTTGACCCAGTTCTTGCTCATCACTTTCCTCAAAATAGGCTTCTGTAATATAATAAACAAATATTTCCTGATTCTGTGAATGACTCATTTCTAAAACGGCAGTTTTTCTAGGTCAGGGTTTAAGTTTTGTCTTGCAAACGTTCATATGGTGTTTTTTTTAAAGAAAGACCTCAGGTATTCTAAAATGGGACTAGATCTAGTTTCAACAAGCGTTTTATTACTTTGCATAGTCAAACAATGATTTTTTTCATTCACTTGGGTAAAGCATGAACTGATTTGGAGGCACACTGAGTTTTTATCCAGCAGTGCAAATGTTAGATTATTCTGCTAATATTCAGAATTATTTTTCTACTTCCAAGTTGAATTAAAAATGTACCAGTATTCAAAATAAAGTGATGTATTTTTCAAATCACCCTGAGATAACAAAGCTGCTTTTCCCCCCCCTTACAGGATCCAGTCAACATCGTCCAACTTGAAATTTAAAAAGAAAAAGCTAATGCTTAAATTTCAACATTTTAAAATATTGTCTGTATCTTTACTGATGGTTTCCTGTGCTGAAGGCTCATCATTTAAATGGCAACATCACATGGTGTGTGTGAGAGCGAAGTTCCCTTCCTTTAGCTTCTTACACCCTTTTTCCCCTCAACAACAACGTTCACTCTGAAGAGTGTTACTAGAGTGTCCCAGCCACTTACTGATGGTGCTTTTCCTGACTGTTCAGAAACTCAAAAATCCTTTTTTTTTCTCACTGATCAAACTGAAAACTGTAAGATGTATTTTTGTTGTCTACAGAAGGAATCAGGTACTTGTTAGAAGAGTTGTGACACTGGGAATTATACAAACATATTGTACGGCAATTATTCAGAATGTATGGACAAGGTTTGTTTTAATATTTGAAGTGAAGTAGTCCATGAGAACAGCCGCTGTCGACCAAGAACTGACGAATCCTGTCAGACAATCCACAGCTGGACCCTGTAGGGTGTCATGGAAATGTCAGACAACATGATGCTGCAGTTAACAGCCAGTAACAGGACGCCTGTCGCTGTCTAACATGTTTTCTGCCCATCAGAATTTAAAAGTCGGTCTTGACAACATTTGTAAACTGTGAACACACCACGAGCAAGAAGTGGTTTGAACATAATTAATGGAGTTGTGCTTGTCTTCGCTTTGCCATATAGATATGGTTGAGACGTTGCATTGTGGGTAGAAAGTGAAGGAGCGGTTCGCTGAATTTGATTGAAGGAATGTTGTTGCTCCAGGCTTAACCTGCCCAGCCTGTGTTAACTCCCACTTGAGCTGAGCAACACGATGGGCAACACCACACCCTGTCTTTTAGGAGAAATATTCCCACAGTTGCCAACCTTCAGACATAGGAAAGTTCTACAAACCTAATGGCTTCCTTTTTATATTGACAGGAGGTGTGGTGATGGACTTCTTCCTGAGGATGGTCCACATGGTTTCTTTATTGAACAGTTTTATGCAAGAAAGCATGGTGTTAAAGTGCTGAATTAGTGGCTGCCTCAGTAATAATTAGAGTCTGGATAATGTTTTGTATGGTTGGATAACAGAATCCATCAGCTGGTAGTTTTCATGATCTCTGACAATGTTCACCAGAATTGAAAACTATAGTTTTTATCCATTAGATATTGTCAGGTTTATTGAAGATTGTCTTCCCTTTCCTCCTCAACATAATTTCAGCTTTTCCATCCGTCATTATGCATTTCCTGTTTTTGCAGCTTTGGGTCTAATGCTTTGTAAACTTTTTCCTTGTTTGTCTTAAGGACAAAAATGGCAATATTCTTATTTTCTTTCATTTTAATTTCTTTTCACCTCAGATATCATGTAAAAAACCTCAGAATTCCACCAACATTCTGACATTCACCAGGAACGTTGTCTTGCATTTTGTAGTAGTGATACAAACTGTAAAAGAAGAGCAGTTGGTTTTGTCCTTATCTTATATGTACAGGGTTGGTTTTTGCATTTACAGCTCTAGATAAGAAACAAATGCATGGATGGTTTTTGTTTAACTCTTTTTCACTCTTAGATTTAAGTTCTAGAGCATTTAGTTAACAATGAATAAGTTAACTTCTCCCTCTTGATTTGAATGTCTCTATTTGGATGGGTTTCAGTAGCAAGAGATTCTTTTCTTCTAGTATGATCATTCTTCTGTCCTTTTTTTCCCCATCTTTTCAGATTCCTTTCTTTCCTCTTCGCCTGTATCTCTCATTCAGTCTCCTCAAGGCAAGTGTATGGATTCTTTAATGCTGCTCACCTGCTCTATTCCTCGATATTGTTTTCTTTTGCTGGCCTGTTGCTTTACTGCTCTCCATCCTTCTTTCTAGTGCCCCTCTCCTGCTCGCAAGGCTGTGTATAAAAATGCCCCAAAGCAGTTGGTTAAAAATAGCGGCTTCCATCCTGGTCACAGCTGCTTCCTTACCTCAACTAGTCCTTACCAGCCCCTCTTTCTGGTTTTTCACCTATGTTTCCAGCACTGCTGACGCTTAACTCTAGTTGACCAGATAGCAATGTTTTTCCAACTTTTCAGGGACTTGCAGTTCTGGTCATTTTTGCAACGTCTCTCCTCTGTTGCAACCAGATATGTAACCTTCCCGGCTAGTGCCCAAAACAGCCAGCTCGACCTTTGACGGGTTTCATTGGCTGTTTATTTTTAGGCTTGCAAGATGTGCATCTATGCATGGCTGTGTCCTGAGCTGCAGTAGCTCTACCAAAAAGCCTTTAAGGACATTTATGTATGTTAAATAACTTTATCTTTATAACTTGTCTTTAAACAATTATTTTCAAACCAGCAACAGTCATTACCTTCTCTGTCCAACTGATGGCTCACCATTTACTTTAGCTCACCCATCTCCAGTCTGAGCATTACACCTGGAAAACTTGGCTTCTTGTGATGCCAGGAGCCTAATCCATTACAGTTTACCAGCTGCTAGCAGGCATTATTTAGGTCAGCATCACTGACTGCAAGTTCAGGATAATCCCAAGATTGCTACCTTATTTTAAGAAAGCAGAGAAGTTCAAGTTCACATTGTGTGCAGAAACCTAAAAGTAGATCAGGTTTGTGTCCCGGGAGGTTGGTTCTACCTTCCAGCTGCCCTAGTATCTGAATCTCCCTCCCCCAGCATCAGCTGTGTCTCCAGAGGATGAGTGGCACTGGAGATATCATCCACCACCTAGTGGTCTGGGCCTTCCATTGCCTGTTGCTCCTCACTCATGTTGCATCCTCGTAGTTGCTTATGGCTCAGTAGGGTTTGTGCATGTCTTAAACCATAAAACATTCAAAGTAGGTTTACTTTGTATAGTTCTGCTTTTTTTCTTACAGCCTCTTTTTGACCTGTGGATTGTTGCCATTCTAGAGCTGCCATGTTTTTTAAGCCACAGTAAAGCTGTGGATAGCACTCCAGAAAGGCACCATCTTGTTGAATTTAACTGATTTTAAAAACCAAGAAGTATTTCAGAAATCAAGTTTTGACATGATCATGTGGCTTGGCAATAACAATGTAAAGCAGTCATATAGCCAAATGTAAATGGGTCAGATTGAATATCAAACACCTATTTTGATATTTTCCTATCCTGTATGGGTAAAGCAACATCAAAACAAGTAGATGGGACAACTTACAGTCGGTCAACTTCACCAGGTCCTCTCAGGGATGTAGCTACAGTGTTTCAACACATTGTAGCTTTTGTAAAGACAGTTTGGTCACAATCACCAGCAGAAATGTATATTGGTCAGTCTAATCATTCATTTAATCAGGGAATGTAAATTCTTCCATTTAGAAAAGATGGAATTCTTTGAGGAAAATTGGAATAACTAAAACTTTGGTCCATTTTTGAGTAGCTAGTTAAACGCTTCGGCATTATGCACTGCATCATGGGATCTGGGTTTGTGTCCTGCCCAAAAAGTAACACTGCATAACAGAAAGTGTTAGTCTAGATCACAACATTTTCTTTACAAATATCTTTTGGCATACAGGCGGTGGTATTAAGGCATGTCATGGTTTGAAAGGGTTGGTCCTGATTCTGTTTTTGTTTGTTTTAAGTACGTTTTTGTCTTCTGAAGAAATCAGTAATGGTTCCCTTAACTATCTTAGAAAATTGGCATGAACTTCAGAGTGGTTGAAGTTAACAAGCTAAGGAGACCCACTGCTGACTTGACACCTTGAAAGTACCAGATCATACCATCTTCAGTTCTGCAGCACAGCTGATCCAAAGTTCAAAGGTTTATGTTGTTCTTGGCAGAACCTGAACAAACTGATTAGTGGTCGATCTAGCAGTGAAATTGTTTCTGCTCCTGTTAATGTGAAGGCTTTTTTTAAAAAACTAAATTTGGCTAAAACTGACTGAATATGTCTGACTGGCTTGTTATCTCCCAGCTCTCAACATTTATTTCACTTCCTAAAAGCTGAAGATGACATTATGTATATCTTCTACAGGTAAGGGACTGTTACTGACAATAACGTCCCAGAACCTCGCTTCAAAAAACTAAACAGCTGAACTGTTTCATCACAGTTCCAACAGTTTAAAGTTCTTTTTGAACATGGGCCACAGATAAGCTGAAGTAACCCGAGTTTTCTCTAGCTATAAGCATATCAGTATTTGCTGATTTTAATCATTGACCAATTGATTGGTGTACCACAAATGGAGATGAAATATTTTTGTGCGTGTTAATCTGGAGGTAGATAAAGGCTTTTTTACTCTTAAATATGCTTACAGTTCATGAACTAGTCAGCTTGTTAATGTGCCCAATTACTGAGTGATTCTGCTCAACCTTGTTTCTGAAGAAAATCCCAACTTATTATTATCATCATCATTACTGTCATTGGTTGAATAGCTCTGGTGCTGTGAATGTATTGTCACAGGACTAACTGTTTGGGAATGTGTTTACAAATACAGAGCCAAAGACTACAACACTGCTGGTCAGATGGAAAGTCCGTGCTTGTGGCCTAGTTTGAACAAGGCATTGTATTGTGAAGCAGAGGAGGTGGCGGTCCAATTCAAAACAAAGTGAAGCAGTCAGTTGTGTTCCATGTCTGCACATACACGGGTAGTTCATGTTTGTGCTGTACAATTGGTCAACAAGTTATTAGAAAGAAAATGGCAAGCCACATATAAATGTTACAAACCAAGGACCCCAAATCTCCTTAGCAATGCTAATTGTCCTACATACTTTATTTTTACAAAACAGTCCCTCTGTCTGGTAAATATATTTTGTCATGGCAATTTGACCTGGTTTATTTCTAATCCTGGCCTGCTAATCTGGTCCCAAACACGATCAAATAAAATACTGTCAGTCCTTTTGTATATAACTAGTGCACTGTCCCCTATATCATGGTTTCCTCAGGAAAGCAAATAGAAAAATGTAAAGATGACCTATGTCTGAAAGCTAAAGAGCTGCCAGCTTAGCAAATCAGCCACTGACTTTCTGTTTATCCCATCTGACTTGGGTTGGTGTTGGTAAAACATCATATGAAGAAATGAAGTTTCCTTTTTAACTATTTGGCACAATGTAATGGACTGAACATGGCTGTATTATATTACAATTGCATAAAACTCAACAGTAATTTAAGTTCGATTGTATTTGATCTGTATTAAAATACATTTGATGGATTATCAGTATTCAATATTTAATTGGATTAAGGTTTAGGATATAAATTGGGCCTTTATATCATCATCTGGAGCTGATTTTGTTTTGTTGTAAATAGGCACTAGATAAGTAACTTTCCCAGTCAGGGAAAGAAAACAGCGTCCAGTTTGTGTTAGGTATGTATTAGGTACAGCTTCAACTTCTGTTCCAATACCTGAGCATCATTGATTATTTGCTAAAGGCAGTTTTATAGACTTTTAAATATATGTTGTTGTTAGTATCATACATGGACTGCAGTTGTTAGCTAGCTAGTTATTGTCAGCCAGTGAATTAAAATAAGCATTTTTACTAACAATAGCATTTTAGCTAAAATTTGACTTAAAAATTAAACCTAACAAACTGAATAGAGTAAGTTAATGTTAGTTAGGCTAGTTTCAACCAACTAGCCTGTTAACCAAATATTAATGGTGCCATTACTATTTTAGCTAGTATCAGCTTTTTAGCTGATTTTAACTTATGCACAGCTACATGCTAGTAATAGCCCTCATTATAATAGCTTTTTAGCTAATTTCAACATAAAAACTAAAGTCAACATACTGAATGGACTGAGTTAATATTAATCTACATTGGGGGTGCATCGATTGCAGTTTATTGGCCAATCGCAGATTACCGATCTTTAAAAAGCCTAACTTGCCAATTCCAATTTTGGCTGATATAATTTTTCTTGCCTGAAATGTTACTAAATATAGCAAGAAAGTTGCTGAGTTGATAACAGCGGGGTGACTTTTTAACTGCAAATGTGCAGACATGGCCTGGTGGGTGGGTTTGTCAGTTAACTCACAGCAGAACAGAAGAGGACAATGGTTGATTTTTAGACCTTTGCTGAGGTAGATGAGATCAGAGGATAAGATCAGCTTCACATGTAAGTATCGGCTGATCACTGATTCCCCGAAATTAAGAAAATCGGCACAGATAAATTGGCTGGTCAATAAATCGATGCACCCCTAATCAACATGCTATCGTTGGCCAACATTCTGCTTTTTTGCTTTTAGCTAATTTTAGTTTATGTATAATGTTAGTCAACAATAAAAGGAGGGGTTTTTAAACGTGCAAAAACTACACTCACATTTGTTACTTCCTCTAACTTTAACCTGAGGATGAAGTTGTTTAAAAATTGGGCTGGTTGAAAGTTGTGATACGGTGCCACAAACCAACTCATGAAGACAAACATGCTTACAGGGATTTCTTTGAAATGGCTGACTGGATAGATTTCAGTGATCGTTTAGTTATATTGTGTTATGCTGCTAAATGGTTTACACTGTGTACATTCAGCAGAAATGCAACATTTTCACCAGAACCATCATAAATAAAATCTACACATTAGTCCAGACAGGATGTTCTGACACTTTATTTATGAGTGTACAGAGATTTAATATTTGCAAATGGATTAAAAGGTTAAACATGATAAAATAACTGTTAATGAGATGACCCATGCCACTCTTAATGTTTTGAGTCCCTGTATGGCAGAGGATGTCTGAGTAAAGCTTCAGTTTTTACAGAAATTCTGTTTTAACTACATAGCAAAGCTAAACAAAAGTCAAAACACAGTCAAAAAGAAACTGTTTCAGCCTGCAACTATGTACTGTATCTAGCTACATACATTTGCTGCAAATAATTGCATAGCTACACTGTTCATTAGTGAGATTTATTTGGCTCTGGACAGATCAGATAAGTTTCCAGATTGACTGCTCCATGATGCTTAGTTTAGATTCTAAGTAGTTAAGAGAAGCATGCAAGATTGAAAAACCCATCACTATGACTTTCCTTTTTCTCACATTTTCATGATGCAATGCATGAATGCTTGGGCTGCTACCTTAAGGCATAGCCTAATAGTAATAGAAATGCATGGAAGCTTAGTGGTAGTGACTCAATCTCCCCACTTTTGTCCTCTTCACTACCACCTCTTCATAACAATGCAGACAAGAGAGGGGTCCAGAGTTCTGACAAGTCCACTGAAGGTGTAGCTACATCGCTGCGCTTTTCTTCCCAACCAGGCTCATTCTCACCCAGTAATTACAGTAGTGACACATCTCCAACAGATGGACAACAGGAGTCTCCAATAAAGGTGTCTCCCGTTTCAGAACGTATTAAGGCACTAGAAGCTCTTGCAGCCAAAAAGAAAGAACCTGATTTTAGAGGCAATGGAACTTTCACTCATTTCAGGGACCGACATCATGAAAAATCTGCACCCGAGGGCCCCAAATTTTCCACAGAAGGCTCCAAAGCTGCACCTGATGGACCCAAGTCTGCAACCGAGGGGCCCCAATCTCCCACCAAACGGTCAAAATCTACACCCGAGGGGTCCAGATCTCCCACTGAAGGCTCCAAATCTACAGCAGAGTCCCTCAAATCTGCAGTTGAGGGTCCCAGATCTTCTGCTGAAGTTCCCAAACTTCCTCCTGAAAAGATTATACAGACACCTCAGAAAACAGAACATTCTGCTGATCAGGAGTCACCAGATTCACCATTTGAAATCCTGGGAGACCTGAAGCAAGTTGTTGACTTTGAAGAGACAGAGCAATGGATGAAGACACATTTACCTCCAGTACCAGACTTTGATACTGTTGGTTTAATTAAAAGCACTAACACAGACTCAATGAAGGGGATCGACAGAGATATGCCTGCTGCCTTTGCTGGTGTTCCTGATGCTTTCATGGATCGTCCTGTTGAAGTTCCGAAACAAAACAATCAGCTTGATGAAGAACCCAAAAAAACAGAGGTTGAAGAGTTTGACGTTAACTTTTTGCCAACAGCTTACATGTGGGATCATCAAGAAAAATCAAGTGTGGAGGATCCATCTAATCTAGATTTGGTGATTACAGCTTCGCCTGCACCTCCTGCAGAGTTTGGTTCCACATCTCCTCCGTCATCCCCCACAGTTTGCCCTGCTGTTCATCAGAATGTTTCTGATGAGAAGAAAGCAATTTGGACTGGCGAATTGGAACAGCCAGAAGCAAATGAAGGTGACAGTTCAGGAGAGTCCGACGATACGGTAATTGAAGATCATATAGCTGAATGTGAGTCTGCTCCATCTCAGTCTTTGGATCAAAGTTCTAATGATGACACCACAACCCCTCCCTGCACCACTGCTGATCTTTCCACTGAGGAGAAAGAGACTCCTCCACCAAGGCTTGAGAGAAAGCTAATGCAGGTTCCAACCATAAATGTGATTGAGACTGATGAGCCCAATTATAGTGAAGAGGAGATGGAACCTGAGGCAGAGGAAGATGATGATGACTATGAGGTAGTAAAAGGCCCAGACACGGGACCCCCAAACACCTCTGAACCAGACCCACAGAGTGCTGAAAACACAGGCCCCAGAGCACGCCCGCTAGAAACGGAGTTCATGGAAGGCTACTCGCCTCCTTCCTCACCTGTGGACTCTGAGTCTGAATACTCCCCAAAACACAAGATCCTCAGCTCTAGCTCTGAAAAAGACGATAAGGCATCTGCCTTAAAATCAGAGGTCTGTCCCAAACCAATAGACTCAGCAGACCTGCAACCTGACCAGTTCCAGACCATGTCGAATGAAACTGGCAATAAAAAGTCCCCATTTGCTGTTGAAAATGAAGAAGTGGATTTTCCAGACAATGATGATGATTGGTCAGATGAAACCCAGGAAATTCTGTTCAAACCCCCAATGACTGATCCGTCATCACAAGAATCAGCTCCTTACAATGAGCCTGCAGTCAATGAAAATCGCAGTTCAACAGCAGAAGAGGCGTACATAAAACCCACTCCTCCTCCTATGTCCAGCTTCATGCAGGATGACATTTATGATAGACAGTCGTTTGATTATGACTTTGATATCAGCTCTTCCCTGGATCACACTGATGTTAAGAAGTTCAACAATGCAAAGGAACGTTTTCTGTCTGATCCAGCTCAGAATGATGATGCTGAAGACAAACAGGATCTGGACAGCGCCATTTCACTGAATGGTGACGACATCCCCAAATCCAATAGTCAGCCATCTTTAGAAGATTATCCTGAAAACCCATATTCCTGTTTCCAAAGTGAGACTGTGAGCAGCACTGCTGAACAGGAGGTCATTAAGAAGACCACAAATTCAGAAAATGTGGAAAATGACAACATGCTCCCATCTCAGAAATCAGCTTCACACATTCAGCATAACCCTGAAACAGGTCACAACATAAATGAGATGAAAAGAAGTCCCGACAGAACTGATAGTGGCAGCCCACCTTCTGAGCCTATGGATAGTTTTGTGGAGTTCATGAGAGAGTGTCTGAAATCAAAGCAGGATGAGGAAGCTGATGGTGTCCACCAGGAGCTTGAGCCCCACAAGACTTCTCCTCTCCCCAAGACTTCTCCAAGCATGGTGACAGATTTTGAACAAGAACACCTTACAATCACTGCTCTCAAAGATCTGGGCAATAGCCAAGAGGAAAAGGAGGAGACGGTGAATCCTCATCATAAAGTCTCGGAGAAGAGTCAGCCAAAGTCAGAGTTTAGCCCAACGCAGCCATCAGACTCCAAACCTCCTTGTTCCCAAACCAGCCGTGCGTCTGACAGCACGTATTCCAGTGATGTGGAAGCTATAGACGAATGGGTAGCTGAAGCCTACCATCTTGCAGAGCATGTCTTGACAGCAATACTAACCCACTTATCAGGTAACATTCCTTCCCTCTGGGCAGTAGGCCTGCTAACCACATGCACTTCCCTCAGCGGGACGCTCAAACAGGAATTCTCTGCTTAGCTTAACACATGTGTGGACAGACACACACTCTCACATATAGAATTAGAATGTTCGATAAGGACTTGTAAAGATAAGTGCAATAATCCTCAGCATACTGTGCAGAATGAAAATTATTGGGAGACGTGTAGGTGTTCAGGCTATAGACTGACTATTAAAGGGGAAACTCAAAGCTCTGTTTTAAAACTGTAAACAGAAGATGTTGAAGTAAAATAAAAGGGCTAACTCACAGCTCTGGCTGTCCAAAAAAAAAAAAGCCTACATATTTCTATATGTAGGCCCTCCAGTACACTCATGTTGAGTTAATTTTTATCTTTTTTTTTTGTTTGTTTTTTTAGTAAATCATAATTTTTCCATTAGGGAATATGTCTAATTGGCTTGTTTCTGCTACCACATTTTATCAGCTGTGCACTTGATGATGATGACTAAATTTGAATTTGTGCAGTAGTACATTGACAAGATAAATCCTATGAGTGATTAAACTGACAGACTTTGCAATGAAGAAACATTTTAATTTAATGTATTTACTCTTAAGTGTAGTTCCAGTGCATTTGGCTGTATCACCTGGGTGTTGATGGACAGTTTGTAATGGGGAAATTTTTCTGCCATAATTCGAGAGCACACATTTTCATTCTGAAAGCAGAATGTGTGCGTCTGACAGCACGTATTCCAGTGATGTGGAAGCTATATGTTTCCACAAGACAAAATGTGTCTTTTGTTCTTAAAACTTCTAGTACTTGTGCTTACATTTTCAGTTTGAAAGCAGGACTTCATGTCTTTCTTCTGAAAACTTGTAATGCTTGTACTCAATTCACTGTGTATTTGCTGTGCTTTCTCAAATCTTTCTCCTCGCGCTCAAAACTCGCCTCTGCTCGGTTCAAATGTCCGCTTGCAAACCTCTCTGCTCGCTTGCCAATGAGTGGTGTCCGAATTCAAGGACACTGCTGCCGATAGATGGATTCATGCTGTAGATCTATAGCTTGGAACAAAAGAGCACCTTGTCTTTCTTCTTTAAGAAGAAAGACAAGACATGAAATCCTGCTGTCAGACTGAAAATGTGTGCTCCCGAGTTGTGGCAGAACAATTGCTCCATAAGTTTTGATGTGAAATGTTATACTCTGAGACTGTTTCATGTTGAATGTTTGCAGTTGAGTTAAAAAATGAGACAAGAGACCAATCAAAAGTATAAAAACTGAATTTACTGAATTTAATACTAAAGTTACTCAGAGTAGTACACAGTATTACTCGCCTAGGCTTTAGAAAAGAGTGTGTATTTTCTTTTGTATTCATTATTAAATCAATATCCACACAAATATTTAAATTAGAAAGGCTGATGCGACTGACTTAACTTGCAAGCAACCTTAGTTCAAGGCTGCATGTGATCCTCAGAAAGTTGAGCCGGTGACCCTCCCCTGCCCTCTGTCCTTTGAGCTAGTCAGTGGTTCCCCACCAGACGGCGAGTTGAGGCTTAAATATGGTGGCCCAGTGTTTGTCCAGAGCCCTGAACGTCACACAGAACAGTCAATCCCCAGGTCAGGTTTCTGGCCACGGCACACTTAGAGCGGACACACGATGCAGAAAATCAAAGTGAAGAGCGCAGCTTGCAGCCGCCCTGGTGCAAAGTTATTTTGGTGCCGTCATTTTATACTTGGGTTTCAACAAGATGCCATCTAAGGTGATGGACGCTGCCAGCTCCTGCAGTTGGATCTTGTTTGCTGCATGTCTGTTTAATCAGTGTGAGAGCAGTTTGAGATGCATTTGTTTCCATGGTTACTCAGATCAGCCCAGTTTTCACACAAAATGTTTGACGGTAGTAAATGTCATATTTATTCTTTCTACATACACACACACACACACACCAGCTGGTATACAGACGGTAATCCTGACATATTCAGGGGACGACACGTGGAACCAAGAACTGACCCAGCATGCATCTGTGGACGGGGCCGCCTGCAGTCAGGGAGCAGTAGATAAAGGAAATGTCATCTGTAGCTGAGTTTCAGGATTTTTGGTCGTCTTCATTTAGAAATTTTGTAGAGGAACAGCAGCTTCTGGTGCTTGCGCTGGGTTTTATGTTGTTATTGTTATAGTTCAATTATGTCCATTTTTACAGGTGATAACTGCATTAACCAATAACGCTTCAGTTTGCATTCAGTTCACTGCTCTCAATGTTGTCACACAACAGAGCAAGCTGAAGACCTGGAAGAAGAATTGAAACCGATCAGTACAAAAAAGTACATATTATGCAAATTTTTATGGGCCATGTCTCCCAACTCTATTTGGTAGAAAATGGTTCGTCTGTAGGTTTATAACGGAAACGGTGACATCATGAAAAGATTGTTGTGAAATAGCAACATAAAATATCAAAGAAGTGACGTGATCCAGAGCCACAATTCAGTCTGATTGTTACATCACTACAAACTATCTGCTATCTAATCTCCATCCAATAAGCAATTCGAATCCATTAATAAAAATTCTACAAGCTACTTTGAAATGAGTGAATCTCAAAAAATGCTGCAAAAGCAAACCTGCAGTCACTATTGTGAGTAGGCAGCAGAGAGATGATCATTTTTACCGTTGTGTATGTGGTTGATTCTGGCTCCGTTTTCATTACACAGAGGGCCGCAGCGATGTTTATGTGAGTTTCTATATTTAAGAGGAGAACTCTGTGAAAGTAGGCCGCTGTGCCTCAGCAGAGTACAGTGAGGGTGAGAGGGAGAGAATAAGGATCATAGAACCCGGACTGCTTCCCTGTGGGTACACAGAGCAGAGCATGCTGGGAGGAGACCCGTAACCCCTACAGTACTGGCTGAAGAAAACCTTTTCATTGTTGTTCCCCGACAAAATGTAAAAGTAACCCTATTTTTATTTTATTTTTTTAAAGTAAATTTTATTTTTTTCAAGGCAGTTTTTTCAATAGGTTAATTCAGTCTGAAGTTCTTCAGTCACATTTTTAGGATGAGCATCGGCATTAAAATCACATTAATAAAAAGGATTATTAGCAGCTCCTCTCCTCTGAGGCTAAAGTTACCAGCTGCTGCACGTTTTGGTTTTAGTATTTAGATCTTGTCAGAAACCTTAAAAACACAGGCAAAGTAAAAGCTCATGAAGGGGCTTCTTTATTTGGTTCAACTGAAAAAAGAGCAGGAAAAACTGAGCCTTATCTATTAACTACTGTTCTGATTTATCCACTGCTCATTTCAGAGACTGATGAAGTTAGATCTGGTGAATTCACATCAGTACAGATTCAGTTTTCTGCCTCTTCATAGATCCTACACTAAAAGGAACCTGGACATCATTTGCTGGGGCTTTATTAGTTTTTAAAGTTGGTTTCTTAATTTTGTTTTCGAAATTCCAAAGTTTGTCCTGAGCAGCTTAGAGTTCTGTACTCTATTCAGATGCACACAGTACCAAGCTGCAACAATCTGGTTTCTCTACTACCACCCACAGAAGCTTGTCCAAAACATCTTTCCCCCACATTCAGGGAAGGAGTGACTGTTTGAAAGGGAAACCCTTTTTAGCCTTACATAACCAGCCTGTACTGAGGCTAATGCATCTACATGTAGTACTGCTCACCAAGTGTGTATACACACAAACACATTACGTACTTACATCATTAGGTATACATACATGTATATTTTATAAACTTTGTCTCTTATGGTTATATTTGCATTAATATTTAACACCTGATGGAGTAGCTTGTCAATGAATAAACAATTTCCCATTGGGATCAATAAAATATATTCTTTCTATTCTAAACACAAGTCGGACATCAATAGCAATGTTCCTCTTCTGGGCTGCAGATGATGTTTTTGGAGCATGGTCATGTTTTATTGTCCCTGCTTATGCCAGTATTTGTCATACAGAGTGTACTTACCTCTGGTTCAAACACGGCCACCCCTTTCATAGGTGGAGAGAATACAGAGAAATTCAGATAACCTTTATTGTCCCAAAGTGGGGAAATTTAAGAAGCAAAATGACAGTTCAAGTTCTTTTTTCTGACTGGTCTTACATGAACACAATCCCTCTTACTGTTGCGAATTTGAACTGAATAGTACCAAAATATTTGGGATGTGAAAATCAGACAATCTTTTCTAAATATTAGAGATATAACAACCCCCAATGAAACAACACTTCATCAGTGTTACATGTTAGTACTGAGAGGCTGTCTGTCCTAATTCATGAGTTTGGTGAGGCCAGAGTTTCTCCAGGGCAGCTCCAACTCTGACAACACATCGACTGAACTAAATATTTCCTTTTTCTAAAGATTTATGTGACTTAAAACACACACCTAGAATTTTCAATAAACTCACTTATTGCTTCTGTTGGTAATGTTTTTACACAAAAGCTGTGCTAACACCAGCATCCCTGCTTTTTGTTTTGATATGACTCTCACATCTGCTTGTAACATCTCCGTGTGAATCTAGGTAATTCTGTGCATATGCTATTTAAAGAATTGAATTAGTAGAATTTAGCTGTTACATAGTTTACATGGGGGCCAGGGCAGGTCATGTGACACAGACTGGAGGAACAGCAGCTTCTTACCTCAGAACAACATTGTATGGGGCGAAAAACACTTGGATTGTTAGAGAAAATTCAGATTTATGAGATCAACATAACCACATGGGTAAGGACAAAATAATAATATGTTTAGGGTAATGTGGCGGTTAGATTAGGGTAATGTAGCGGTGTGTTTAGGGTACTATAGAGGTTTGTTTAGGGTAATATAATGGTATGTTAAGGTTAGCGTAGCGCTATGTTTAGGGTAATTGAAGTGTAGTTTTACGTACAGTCTGAGTTTCAAATCTTGGTCGTACCTAATGCAACTGCATTTCTCACAGGGTTTGCACATAATCAACACAGTATATAAACGGGGGTGGACTGGTCAGGCAGTTGATATTGATTTTAGGAAAAATGTGTTTATCAAGATCTCAATGTGATGTTTTAGAGCAGATCAGGACAGCCCTCCTTTAATATTTAGTTTTAGGCCAGTAGGTCACACCACGAAGTATTTAACGCCCCTCCCTCCCCCTCCCCACCTGTTACTTTCCTACAGTTAATGACCTGATCCACTGGCGGGACCCCAAGAAGTCGGGTGTGGTGTTCGGCTTGTCCCTGCTTCTGCTGCTCTCACTGGCAGCCTTCAGCGTCATCAGCGTGGTTTCCTACATGCTGCTCGCCCTGCTCTGTGTCACCATCACCTTTCGCATCTACAAGTCTGTGGTCCAGGCTGTGCAGAAGTCTACTGAGGGACACCCATTCAAGTAAGACCAAAACCTGTCATGGTTTGTTCTAGACAAACTTCTGTTGAGATTTTCTCCATTTTCTCATATTCGCTGCCTCTAGTTATTCGAGGCAGCGAACCTCTACCAACATGTTCATCAAAACATGCCTTGTTTAGTAGTTGTGTTCAAGGTTTTTGGGCTAAACGTGCCAACATGTGTGAACCCTTTCCACCACTGGCTGGTTATTTCTGGATATCTGTTACTTTTCTGCTTGAACACTCAGCCTCATTTTGTGGTCTCATTTTCTTCCCTCCTCCCAATTTTTCCGCAGAGAGCTGATAGAGAAGGATGTCACCATTCCTCCCGAGACGTTCCGCAAGCACGTGGACACCAGTCTGACCCACATCAACCGAGCCCTGAAGCAGATGAGCCGCCTGTTTTTGGTTGAGGACCTTGTGGATTCTCTAAAGGTGAACAGCAGCAGCAGCAGCAGCTCTACTGCCCACTGTCATCCTGGGTTCTGTCTGTTTCCCTTTCATTTTTTAGACATCCATTTCCCTCCTGTCTCATCAAGACCAGTCTCACAGGGGCAGTCTTTTTATAGTTACTCAGCAAGAGTTCATTTTACTGGAATAAGTTCTGCGTCAAAAACGAAATCTCCAAGGACGAGGATGACTGTTACGATGGCAGATAACTGGTTTCAGTTGAGCTGTTATTTATGTTGCATGACATTGTGAATATGACTGTTGGTGTTACGGTAATGTGGAGATGTACACTTTAGCGCTTTTATGTTTCCAGTTTTACAATAAGCTAAATTTGCTTAATGGAAACACAGCAACTTCAAAAAGAAACTGACATTTCTCCATAAAAAGTTTTGCTCTACTGTGAAATCACTATCTGCAATTTCCACAATATACAGCATGTGTAGCCACACCCAAGTACACAGGGATCATCAGTGTAATCCTCAGTAAGACTCCAACGTCTCCTCTGATTGGCTGATAGATGATGAGCGACGGCTCCATGGCTCAAGTTTTAATATATCTCAAGCAGGCGTTTACATTCGCCTCCACCAGGGTTTTTAATGACTTATCATGACCATTAACACATTAACTTGATTTAATATGTCCTATTTAATGCACACACCACAATTGCAAAATCATATTTTTGACATTCTGAGAATATTGACTCCTATTCTTCACATTTGTAATGGAAACACAGAAAAATGTGCACATTCTTGTATTTTACAGTATACTTTAGTCAGGTTTTATCAGTTCAAACTGTAACACCTGAAAGCAGCCATCCAATTACACTGAGAATAACCTTTGGCTTTACTTTAAAGGAGGGCTGCATGACATTAGGAAACTGGATCATGGTATTACTGCTTCTAACATTCTCTGTGACCTTTACCCTCTGAGACACTATGTTCTGCATGAACTGTGCAAATCTACTGCAGTGAGCCTGAATATCTACATTTTCTACCAATCTTAAGCCAAGCAGGGTCTAGCAGACACTCAGTAAGTGAAACTGATGAATCACTGGTTGATCCACATTCCCAGCCCCACCTCAGTTGATGAGTAGATCAGCTTTGTAAACCAGAATCGGTCTGTTGGGAGAGGCACTCTCACCTTCAGGTGATTCAGTTCAGGTATCTGACACATCCCACACTCCTCCCAGCTAACATGGTCTGCCTGGGACTGGCAGAGGAAAGCTGGCCCTTGCCTCTCTTTGCTTGCATTTTCTTTTCTTTCATGTGAAATAAACACATTTTCCATCATCATTATATAACATCCTGTTTCAAGTTACTTTGTCATACCTGCTGAGGAGTTAGTGGAAGTAATTAATGGAGATTAAACATTATTACTCAAACAGGTTTTCTGTGGTAAAACGTCTGTCTCGTTCAGATTATGTTTATGAATTTAGGCGTATGACAAGAATTCATTTAAAGCCAGCTAGAGGTGTTTGGCTTTTATATTCACACGACATGGCTGTAAGTGGAACAACCCGCTCATTTTTGTTTTATTCATACTGGCAAATCGTCCCAGACTTTGTCCAAACAAGTCATGGAATCAGTCCAGCTGTGGCTCCCAGACAGGTGCAGAGGCAGCCGGTGCTGGGTGTGTTGAGGTGTGGAACCAGTGGCTTACATTCAGCTTAAGTGTCTGTGTGATGGTTTTGTAAAGGCCTGGAACAGCATGAGAGTGCAGCAGGCGACATCTGTGAAATGAAATCTGCTGTGGGAGGAAAGGAGCTTCTGACTTCAGGTGACATGAAAGTGATTCCTAAATATTTAATTTCTCTTTTTTGTTTTGTTTTGTTTGTTTTTTACAGCTGGCTGTGGTCATGTGGATGTTGACCTATGTTGGAGCAGTTTTTAATGGAATCACCATCCTCATCCTGGGTAAGCGCTATGGAAACCTTTCCTGTTCCCTCATCAGTGACCAATAATTAGATTAATTTAAGAGCTTGGTCCAGTTGACTCTCTTTAAGGCCTTGCATATATGCATACACATTGTTTGTGGTTCACCAGGTTACCTGTATTCCCATTATAATGTACATATAATGTGGTTTTAGATCATTGTAAGGTGAACAATGTTTGACAGCAATCATTGTCTTCATGTTGAACTCTCTCTCTCTGTTCTCCAGCGGATATCCTGCTCTTTGCCGTACCGCCAGTCTACGAGAAGAACAAGGTCAGCCCCACCCTAAAGCCGTACTATAGTCATGTCAGCTGAGAGCAGATAGACGCGTTAGCAGTGAGCTCACTGGATGACTCCCAGCCTCCATCAGACACTGAAGGCTTTCTGCATCCCTCTAGCTGTGGACCCAGTCCAGCTACTGAGAGCATTATGTCATTCTAGAGTTAGAATGACATAACTCAGGCGTTTCAGACCATTCCTGGTCTGAAACGCCTGAGTCAGAAGGCTGAATTCCCTCACCAGGAGTAACTCAGCTCCACAGAGACCTGGTAGTGAGCCGTTCAGGTGTGTTTGATAAGGGACGCATCTAAAAGCTGCAGAGTGCCTAGTACTACACATAGAACTATGTGTAGTACTACAAGCAAGGACAATTGCCATGTATTTATGAATTGAACCTGAACTGATCTAAGCACAGAGCCCTGTGGTACTCCACCTGTAACCCTGGAGTGTGAAGATTTATCATTTATCATTCACATGAACAAACTGGAATCAGTGGGACAGATGGGATTTAAACTAGCCTGGTGCTCTTCCCTTCATACCTACATGTTCAGGAGAATCTTGTGATCAACTGTGTCAAAAGCAACACTCAGATCTAGTAAAACCAGAACAGACAGAAGTCCATTATATGAGGCTAAGAGAATATCATTTGTAACTTTCACAGGTAACTTTCAGTGCTATGAAACCTGACTGAAACTCTTCAAACTGGTTATTACTGTATGGATGCTCACACTTGATTAGCAACTACTAAGGAAGACTAGATATAGGCCTGTAGTTTACAGAATCTCACTTCAGAAAACCTAAATGAACTCTTAATAGTTACATGTGGAAGTATCTCATTTGTCTTACTGTTTGTTATTTAAGAAAGTAAATTAAAAAACTTAAGGTTGTTTTCCCTTGCAGACCCAGATTGACCATTATATCGATCTTGTGCGTACCCAAGTCAACAACACAATTGCAAAGTAAGTGAAAGGAAACGATTTATTTGAATTAGAACCTACTGATCTACTCTCTGTCCATGTTGTCACTCACATCAGGAATCAGATGAAGACACATTCAGGAAAACACTGGAGGCCCAGCTTTGCTTCCTGTTTATTTAGACATCAAGATTTTTATGGTAGACTTTGACGTTTTCCCAATTCATCACTATAAGAAAGATGTAAGGTGGACCTGGAACAATCTAGGTAGGTTATACTGACCAATAAATCCGCCCAGATTTCCTTAATTTTGGGAGATCAGCAATCGGCTGATACTTACACTGAAACCAATCCTATTCACCGATCTCATCTTCCTCCGCAAAGGATGGAACATCAGCCACAGTCCTCTTCTGCTCTGCAGTGAGAGGCCTAACTGACCAACCGCCCACAGGTCACATCTGAACGTTTGCAATTAACAATAGTCACCCCACTGTTGCCAACTCAGTGACTTTGTCGCTATATTTAGTATCTTTTAGGTAAAAAAAAAATCGGAATTAACAGGTCGGTGCACCCCGACCTTATGGCCTTATCTCATAAGGTTCAGCTAACCTAGCATGTATTTCCTGTGTAATGCATTAATGTTATCTGATCTGGAGTAATTCTTGTTCTGCTTTTCTTTGCCAGACTGCAAGAGAAACTTCCAGGAGCTATGAAACGCAGCAAAACTGAATGATCCCACCTGTCATCTTCATCCTCATCTCCATCACTCTGGAAAAACCAACCCTTCATCTCACCCAGCTCCTCCCCAGTAACCCAGACGTGTTCACCTCCGCCCCCACCCAACACACACACACACACACACACACACACACACACACACGCCCGCAAACCTACACACACACACACACTGAACCGTGCTAGATAGAAAATCTCAGCTACTCAATGTTCAACGTAAAACTACTGCGCAGCTTAACTTGCAAACATAAAATCAGAGGCGTGCCTGCAGAGCCATGAGGCACCATGCTTATGAGCAGGTCATGTGACACTGCAGCATTCCCAGCTGCAGGGGGAAGGCCGGCCTAAGTGAACTAGACTGAATCTATGACCTGGTTCCACCATGTACAGAACATCAGGGCGGACGGGGCGCTGCCTCCGAGTAACACCCAGGAATCACTCGCTTCCCTGCAGGTAGACTGAGGAGCGTCCGGCTGGTCACACAGCCAGGCTCTGTGGAGCTGTGGCCAGACTCACCGTACCTTTTACTCAATGATACATTCTGTACAAATTCATTTCAGGAGCTGGGATTGGCTCTGTTCCTCCTGATTGACTCTTCTGTTTGTTTTTCAGTCACAGGCAGTGTTTGAACCTTCTGCAATGCACTGATTTTCTCCCCCCCTGAAGCCTGGGCAGGTGGAGGTAGCCCCCCACCCCCACCCCCCACCCCTGAACCAGCTGTGATAATTTGGTCTAGTTCATCATGTTCAGAAGCTTTTTTCTGAAAACGTCTGTTCTTGTAAATAACCCTGAGAAACAACAGGCTCTCTGCTCCGTTCGACACATCGGCCAAGCTTTTATACTGAAGGAAGACACACACCCCTCCCACACCCCTACAATCATAGTAGTCTTGACTGTTTTTGCACCTGTTCAGTCCTCTAAGTGTTCAGCTCTTGTTTTCACTTGTATATTTTGATTCTAATTATGACTACTTAGAAGTGCTGCCTGTATAAACTCTAGGATGGCTGCTTGAACTCCCCTCCAGCTCGATAACGGCTTAGTGAGACTTCTGTTAGGTGTTACTGAGCTTCTTCTTTTTAACCAGTAGTTCTTTGAGTCCTCCCCTATAGAATCAAGCTGATAGATTAAGCGGCATACTGATGTGTTCAACTTTTAATCCCCACATGGTTTCTCAGATTGCTGTTGTGTTGAGTGTAAAATGTGAATGGTTTGAATTGTCTTGCCAAAATAAGAATTATGAATAATTTTAATGCTGTTCAGTTTAATTTTAGACAACAGGCCAAAGGTGGCCGTCATCTGGAAAATAATGGCTGAAATTAAAACTGAATGTAAAAGTGAAAATAAAAGTTTGTGCTGTGATCATTTCTCTTTTCTTTTTTTTTTTTAAATCTACTCTTCAAAAGCAGAGATTATAGTGTTGACACATTTTACACTCCATACAATGTTCCTCTGACCAAGGAGGAAGTAAGATGAGTTCAGGTTTGTTATATTAGAAGGTGCCATTTTAAGTAAAGTAGCTGGAGATGATAGGAACACTTTCTGAAATTATTGTAGAGCTCTTCTGTTTTGGGTTTTTTGACAGCCACAGTGCATGTCATAGTGTAAGCTGGAACAGGTTTTCACCCCTCCCCTATATAGCCTGTAATATATTGTTGATCCTGACTTTTGTTTAATAAGGTTGCTACTTGTGATTGTTTCCGTGGTGTTTTTTGAACCTGATTTAAAACCTTAGTGACGTGTTGGCCCTGCAGTCCAACCTTTATGTTACTTTAAGGGACAGAAGTGTGAATAGTGAGTCGACGCCACACCTGTAGCTGTTCTGTCCTGTCTGCATGTCTCCCTGCATACTGAATGGACACGGCTCCAACACGGCTGCTGAACTCTGTCCCTCCTATGCATGGCCTCTGTGTGATTCACCTGCACAGGTCAGAGTTCACCGACCTGGCCGCTTCGTGTCTGCCACTTCTGTCCCACAGGAGGCACGCTGAATGTCATCAGAGATAAAGTTATGTTTTTTTTTTTTGTTTTTTTTATAAAGTTATTTAGCTGCCAGAACATATTTACCATGTGTTTCTTTTATGGACTTAAGATTTAAGAAATCAAGACTACCGAACAAAATAATAATTCTCACGTCTGGCTGTTCAGATTTTTTTACTTTAGTTCTAGTGGATGGATTAAAACTAATATGATGGCCAATAAAAATAGAAATTTTTTCAGTCTTTCTTGCTAAAGTTAGTGCTTATGAATATTAACGCTGGGTTCTCCAGGAAACCTCCAATCACTGATTTCCTAATAAACCTTAGAAGTCAGCAGTTTTAAATTAAAGCTGGAGTGAAGGAAACTTACAAAAAGTCTTATTTTTAAAACTGAAAATTAAATCTGCATGCTTGATAACATCAGAGGCCATGTCAGCTGAGCCATTAATATTCACTTGGCTCATATGAATGTTGTGCTGTTAGAGCCTGTTAGCAATCCCGGTGAAAAGTAGAAAAGCAAAGTGGCTGGTGTCGGCGCTGCCAGGGTAAACATCACAAAGTGAGTGTAGTTCTTTAGTGTGTAGAATATGATAGAGGAAATTCAATATCATTTCTCATAGCATGTTTTTTTCCCCTCCTTTTCCTGTTTGTGTGTTTATGTGATGGGAGAGAGTGGCAGCAATGATCTGAACTCTGCTTCCTGACTCGTTTGGCTTGAGCTCTAATTGGTATTTGGACTTTGTGAACTAACGGCTCGGTTTTGTAGCAGCTATGACTTTGGTTCCAGTTTATGAAGCTTTTGGACAGATGTTGCAGGAATAAAAAAAAAGAAAACTGCAAAAATGTTTGTGGTCTCTGTACTGATGTCAAAGTGAAATAATTAATAAAATCAACTCAAAGGTTTGCGGCTCTTTGTGGATCTGTTCACCTCTCTGGATTCTTTATCTTCTCCTGAAATCTGTTCAGTGGGAAAGAGGACTTAAGATTTTTATTTCTAAAGTTGGAATTATGAAACGCCACATTCACATTTATACTGGTGCTTAAAAGGAAATGTTTACCTGTCAGACTGGGGATTCATGTGTTAGGCTGAACATTTGCAGCAGATTTTTTTTATTTACATATTTCATTTAATTGGATTTTTTTTTTTTTAATCCTGAAGATCCAGGAAAAAAAAAAAAAAGGATTTGTCAAAGCAACATTAAGCTAGTTTTTTTTTTTTTTTTTATGCTACTTGTTATTCAGATAGTCACTCTTGTTGGACCCATTCATGTGTTCTGTTTAGTAGAACCTGCCTCACATGGAGTGGCTGTTCACCCTGTGCTGTGTTGAACTGGAGATCCTTCCTGCTCACAGCATCATCATCTACAAAAGCGTTTTAAGATCCATGCATAAGAGTTACAGCAACGTTTAGCTTCTTGGGATAAAGTTATTTGTCGAACCCATTAATGTGTTTGTGTCACATCTGCCTGTAACTAAAGCCATGACGACATTCCTGATGTTTTCCAGTTATTTCCATGGCAACAGCCGGTCTGCATTAGACCATGGTTCTTAATGTTAATGTTATTTATTAGTGAGCATATGAAAACAGTTTCTTATAAACCGCATGGTTCTATGTGTCATTTTGAAGGTAAAATAACTTCAGTTTTTTCCTATGGTGTACAACTAATGATTATATTAGTAATCAATTATTTTAACAATTGTCATTTCACCACTTAAGCTTATTTTGTACAATATTGGGAAATATATGAAAAATAATGCAAACAATTGAATTCCATTTTTAAATAAGAAATTACACATTTTATTGCCTAAAATACAATAACAGCAATCCTTTAGCGACTCTTGATCATTTGTCGCAAAGGAATCTAAAAAAAATCAACCAAAACAACTCATTTTGCTGCACTGAACAGCAATAGTGGAGGGCTGACCTGCTGAATACTTTTTGGATTAACTGATCAATAATTAGACAGCAAAACGTACATCATAGGAGACTTTTTACTAAGTTAAACCCAGGTGAAACTAAAACTGCCTGTAAATATGTTCTTGTAGAACATATTTACAGATAATGGTGCTATTATCTTAAATGCAAAATGTATATATTTGCTGTACAGTTTTAGATTAGTTACTGTTCTTTCAGCAGATAGTCTTTTTTAAAATCTTTATACTCCAGTTAACAATTAATCTATTAATGATCACTAAATTAACTGGTGATTATGTAAATAATTGATTCATCATGATTAATCGTTTCATCCCAAGTAAAATGTTCCAGAACTCAAAAGATAAATGTGCCTTCAGTGACTGTGAAGGTAAATTGCTCTGGAGGTCAGATCACATGCTCTGACATTCTAGGAGGTACATTAACCATCATCAGGTCTATAAATCTACACTGGCAGTAGATGTAAACTGTCTAATTTTGACTGGCCTTCAAATACCCATAAAGAGAAAATAAAACAACAGAGCCAAAATCTCACTTCAGAAAGGATTAGAGGATCAATGACTTTTTATTCACTGATGACAGGATGCACATTTCACACATTGGCCTGTTGGAAAGGGGCAGAGCAATCACTTTTCACGCACACACACACACACACACACACACACACACACACACACACAAGCAACGCATCATGTCTCACTTCATCATCTCATGAATTAAGTGCTTATGTCAGAGACGAGGAGCAATAAAGATGGAGCCTGTTCTGTCGTGTCACTTTACGTTAGCTTTGGATTAAAGATTTTATCCTTCATTAAAGACATCTCAACTGTTTCTGAATGTCAGTCCCACATAAATACCACAGAGTCATGAGCCCACCGTCACATGACAAAGGCTGAGATACAGTTCAGACTACATAGGGTCATATTTAAAGCATTGCGCCTTTTAGCTTGTTGCTACGTATTGTTTTGACCCTGATATTGTGCATCATTAAGGTAGGATGGTTTGATATCGGAGAAATGAAAGTAAGTTGGGATATTGACATCAGCATCAGTATCGGTCAATGTTAGTCAGTTTTCAACATATTGGAATCTGTCCCATGAGTAAAAATATGCTGATATTAACCAATATTCCCACCTTACTGCTGCTTGTGAATGTGTTTGAAGCGGGAGGTTTGTCTGGTCCTGTGACAGTGATAGTGATGCAGCGATAACTGAAGCAGAGACACAGTGTCAGCGTTAAATGATTGTTTCTTCACAGTGTGGAAATAGTTGGGAAATGTGTAGATATCAACATCGGCCCAAATTTTCACATCGTTGCGTAACTAAAATTAGCTCTTCAAATGAGGGTTTTTTAACATCATAAGTTTTAATTTATTCTCCAGAAATCTATATTTTTTTAATCAGAATGTTTGGCTCTAGTTATTTTAAAACGTGGCTTTTAATTCACTATGGTATTTATGTTTGACGGAGACACAACTGAAGCCAATAAGTAAATCCAGAAGAGTCAAACAGCGACAGAAAAACAAAAAACAATCACTGACTAAAGTGTTGATGCAAACAGAATCCCTGAGATATGTTTTCCAAGAGAAGAAGAAGAAAAAGAAGAAGACGAAGTGACATTCTATGACAGAACTATTTTACGTGTTGCATAAACTTTGTACACTGAATGGGGAAAAAAACACAATGAAGCTGGAACAAAGTCTGCAAAGTGAATTCAGAAATGTAACAAGCATTTCTTCAGCGTTAAAACATGCCTTCTTTGTTCAATTTTGAATAAAGTAGAAAAGCTGGACTTCGTTACAAACATATTTTGTAAAAACCAGGATGCAAAAAAGTGCTCATACAAAGGAAAAATACAACTCATTTTCAGATATTTACACATTTTTGTGCAGTGTTAAGGTAGGATGATTTGGCTGATGGGAAGGATGCAGGGTGCTGTATTACCTAGACTGAGATTGAAACGGACGACTGAGGAGGGCATCCTTCACCTGCACTTGTAAACAAGGACAAAGCTCCATATGCTCCATTCATTGTCATCAGCAAAAACGTCAAACATTTTACTGGCTGCACACAGATAAGGGTGGAGTTTAGTAGATCTTATGGGACAAAGTGCTGCGTTGTGTTCGTCTGTCACTCGGTTTCTAACTTCCTGAGAAAAGACTTGGGCCCTGACCAGAAACAAGCCCAAATATGAACAAATAAATATTCAATGGCGTCCCTAAAACCTTTAAAGCCCAGAGACTCATTTGTGAGTTTGTCTCATTAACAACAGATCAATTCCAGCTGCCAGAATCCTTAAAGCTGACACTGAGACAGAAGTTAGTCACCTCAGTATATTTTCCATTTGCTAGAAACTAAAATGGTTTCTATGAAGCTTGATGCAACAGTGCATACTGATTATTTGTCTGGTAAAATGTGAATTAAATGCAGCAAAATCTAATAAAGTGACCGGATGGAGCGGTTGTTCTGTGACAGAGAAAAGCCATGATGGAGAAAGAGACACCTCTTTAGCTTTGCTTTAATTCCACTGAAATCTTTAACTTTGTAGTGAAAAATTATTGCTGAGGAAAAGAAAAATCACCCAAACATATTTTTAATCCTAGAAAATTCCAATATTTCTTTTTCAACTATATTATAATGTAAGTCAATGAGAACACTTTCAAACATATTCAGCATCCATTTCACAGACATGTAACTGATTAATTTTGTTATGTTAAAATATTTATTATTTTATGTCTAATATGTACCAGACTAAGTCACTGGGGCCAGATCAAGCAGCATTACAGTTCCGTGTCCTGACTGCTGTGATTTTAGTAGTTTTTCTGATCCCCAAATGAACAGGTTTTAGAAAATGCAGGCTGTGTGGCAGAATAAGCTCCATATAAATGATTTTCCATTAAATGTCACTGTTTAGAAGTGATAGAATAGTTAAGCCTGAATCTGAGGATCGTGGAACAATTGACACATTTTCCCTTTAAAAATAAATGCGTGTTCAGACAAAAAGGGTTGTCATGGAAACACCTTTTGGGAAGCTGCTCCTGCAGAACTTCCCACCTGTACAAAGCTCCTGCTCCATTTTGATTGACAGGTGGTCAGACGTCTCTGCTCTTTGACATTATTCTTGGTAAATGCAAGAATAATGAAGAATTTCTGAACCTCTCAAAGTATTTTGGGGTAGGAGGTTTATGTTGACTGTTTATATTGCTTCTTAGTTTAGCTTTTGTTGTCATCACAGTGTCACCAACTACTGATTCTGGTATAATTCGTTACCGCAATAAAAAAGCAGCTCCTACACCCAGCAGATGAGCCAGTGATGTGGCCACATCTATGTAACAACTTGGCAAAGGATTTGTGTGAAAATGTCTCCTCAGGTACAGAAAACCTGCAACAAAAACACTATTTTGCTCTTTCTGCAGCTAATTAAAGAGAAATGTAGAAACAAAGCAGTTTAACAGGCAGTAGTGTCTGACGGGGAATATTGGACCTGAGGGATTATTCTCTAAGCGCTCAGAAAGACTTAAAGCATCAGCTCAATTCAGCTCAATGCTAACAGTTGGACATTAATCGTGATGCTACCAGTCCTGTGGATCAAGGTTGCAAAATATGAAAACAAAAACAAACATCAGTTTATTGAGATCTAATAGGCTCAACATGGTCCTGACTGCAGGTCTCGTCTAAATGTAAAGATGTTTGAGTCCTGTCAACAATCTTTTTGCCCCTCAGCGATCTAACCTGCTGAGTGAAATCACCCAACTAGAAACTCTCAACCTGTCATCAGAAAGCCTCTGCCTGAGGCCCTGCTTCAGTCCAATTCAGCTTCACTCCTTATGAAATATGGCTTTGCATTCTTATGCTGTTCTCAGCACTGATTTATGGATTCCATCATATGGAAAAGGCAGACTCACATTGCTTAATAGTAGCTTTCATGTGTTATCTGTTGTAGCGCATAATCCACTCTGTTGGCCAGGATTTGGTTCATTTTGTGCAAAGACATCAGTAGCTTCCAAAAAGGAAATCTAAATAAAGTGTCATTGTTCCTTCTTAATGAGTCACTGGACTTTTAAATGTTCATGAAGCTTTGACATTTTGACTTCACTTCATTTTCAGCCTCCTAGTAGAAACTAAGAAGTAAACTGAACGGGATTTTAAAGAGGTTATCCTGATTTTGTAAACTTGAATCTTACTCTCACACTCTTTCTTGCTATAACACAATCGTGCTATGATTTCACACTAGAGGTGAGCTGAAGAGTCATCCATTTTTATGGTTTAGGGACAGAAAAGTGAGGGCTGCTTCTGAACAGAAGCCAGGAGAGAAAACAGACAGAAGCCCTTTCTAAGTGCCAAGCTGTGCAGGAGAGGCTGCGCCCTGCGTGAGTCCGTGGTCCTGGGAGGAGAAGCAGTCATCAGAGTGGACAAAGTGCAGGGCAGTCTGGCTGTAGCTCAGCAGGGCTTGCTCCTTCTCCTCAGCGCCATACAGCAGGGAATGAGGATGAACCTGCTGGATGTGCCGCTTGATGGTACTGACCTTCAGCGTCGCCAGAGTGGCTCCACACACCATGCAGATCAGGCCATGTCTCCTACAGTCATAATCCATCAGGTATTCCATTCGCCAGCGCACCTGGTAGTTCCTCCTCTGGTCCTTCCCTGGGTAATGGCCGGGGCGAGGGACCGGGGCTGCAACGCCACAGTCCTTGGATCTGCTCCTCCCTCCGGTCACACTGTCGTTGCTGTTCACGGCGTTCAGGGGAGCGCAGACATCAGAGGTGGAATCCTCCTCATTTCTGCCTTTGGTAGTACTGAAGGCAACAGCTTCACTGGGGTTCAGTTCTACAGACACAGAGAGGAAGGAGGACCTCCGGTTGAACAAAGACCAGCACACTTTCTGTTGATTAGACTTCTCAAACAGGTTATCGCTGCTCCTCACTGTTTCACTGATTGCTGCACATACCAGCTAATCTGCATAAAATATCTACATTTTCTATATTCTGCATAGTTTATATTTTTGTAAAGTTTATATTCCTATTTTTATTGTATCTTTGCCTGCTTTACTATTTATCCAATATTTTATAATTTTGCCATCCAGTGTGACCAGGAAACTAAGAATTTCATTGTACAAGGAAGCATGTTTTCTTACTGTCTGTACGACATGGAAAGTTTTGAATTTGAAATATATTTTCTTTATGTAGGATCATTTTTATTCAATTAACTTCTATAATGAACATAGTTTATAGTAAATCTTCCTTATGCAACTGTTTGAAATAGGGATGCATCAATACTGATGTCTAATAATATTTTTTTTTTACCAATATTGTATATATCATGTATATTTCTCTACCTTTCGACACTGTGAAAAATGAGCACACCTTGACTACATTGCCTCCCTTCTTGAGTTAAAAACTCCCACAATCCTGCTCTGCATCACTGCCACAACCAAACAAATGTCCCCATCCTAAACAGCAATGCAATGAAAATAAATATTGGTTGTTAACGTCGGCCCAGTTTTCTTATCGGACCCATATCAATATGTAAAACAATGACTAACATTGACTGATACCGAAGTGGACGCCAATGCATTCCTGGTTAGAAAGTTCCACAGAACTCAGAGCATGGACCAATTCTTTGCTTTATATGTAACTGTTTGCTGAATTGTATGATAATTAGTGGGGTGGATTATTATTGTTATGCTGATGATCCTCTGGTATTTAATATGGACCCAATCTGTTAATATTGCCAAAGCAGCAATGCTAATATCAAAATTTGTATCAGTCCAAATTTTCATATCGGTGCATTCCTAGTTATCAGGATGGGCTAAAATTCAGTCAAATCTTTTGAGTGAAAAAATCATAAAATGATTTTACACATTGAGCTCTTAGGTCTAAACATTTATTTCATCGGCATATAAGACAACAAACATTACTTATATGACTAATTACTCACAGTATTTAACAGGCAGAGCATTGTTTACAAGACAGAAAGGTGACAGTTAATGAAGGCTGCAGGGCAGGAGGACATTAATTATTGGTAATAATCAGGATTTAGTGACTGGTGAATAAAGCACAACAATGTGGAAACGTTTCTCACCATCTGATACTTGCATCCCATCAGCAGACGAGTCTTTGGTCCAGGCAGCAGCCATTGCTTCTCTTTCTTGTCGGCTCAGCGTTGTGGTCTCAGGGTGGCAATCCTGAATGTGGCGGCGGAAGCTGCTCACCTTACTTTCATGCAAGACCTGAGAACACACCATGCAAAAAGTGCCCTGGTCTTGGGGCCCATAGGCTACTAGATAGTCGAGGCGGAGTCGCCAGGGGTCACCCCCTCTCAGCCGCCTCTTCCTGGACTGCCGGAGAGGCTGGGATGGCAGGCGTGGGGCCCCGACCCCTCCATCCTCACCGATCAGACGAATGTCCTGAGTTAAAGTGCTGTCACCCTCTGGGAACATGTCAGCGCTGATTGGAACCGTCTTAAGGTCTTCTGTGAAAATGCCCGCCCCCTTTGCTTTGGTGTTGGGTGTAGGTTCAGACTTGACTGAATCTGGTTCACCTGGCAGAGAGCAGACAGACAAACAGCTTCAGGTTCTACCCAGAATAATGCACTACTTAAAGGCTCTCCAAAGGTTCGAGCACTTTTACCGACATAAACGCAACAAACCTTTCAATCATCATCCCTGCA
Organism: Alfaro cultratus; assembly: GCA_903066825.1. Lineage (NCBI taxonomy): Eukaryota > Metazoa > Chordata > Actinopteri > Cyprinodontiformes > Poeciliidae > Alfaro > Alfaro cultratus. Next base: position 6,037 of record CAEFZX010002186.1, on the reverse strand, counting down.
ACATTTTCTAGGACACAGCAGAGGCTAGATGTTACCATGGTGATGTTGATCAGGATATGAAGTGATTAGGGGGTGATGAGAAAGCAAATCATAAGATTAATCATCCGTACCTTAGTAGTCATGTAATGCAAACGTGAATCTAACATAGAATAAAATGTTCTTATGTCTTATGTTTGATGCTGTGATGTAAAACACTTTGAACTGCCTTGTTGCTGAAATGTGCCATACAAATAAACTTGACTCGACAGTGGCTGATGTTCTCACCGTGGGTCTGGGCCCAGGCCTGTAGGATGCAGTGCTTCTCCTCTGAGCTGTACACCAGAGAGTTGGGGTGGGTTTCCAGTACGTGGCTCTTTATGTGATCCAAGTGGAGCGAGGGAAGTACTGCTCCACACACCATGCAGAGCAGGCGGCCGGCCTCAGCCTCATACTCCATCAGGAACTCCTGGCGGAACCAAGCGTGCAGAGAGTCATTCAGGTAGCGCTCCAAGGTCCGCGCCGACGGTCCGGGGAGCTCGTGCTCCTCCTCTTGGGGTTGGAGGCTCTCGTCCTCTACGGTCCGTGGAGTCAAAGCGGGGGGCTGCTGTTGGTGCTCCTGCAGTGGAACTGGATCTGGAGTTTCTGGGTGTATTGTATTTTGGAACATCCAGACAAAACAAACATAAAAAAAACATCTGTTTACAACACGACCTGAGAAACAGAAGCAGATCAGGATCTTTTATTTAAGAAAGCAGTTATCAGAGGATTGTAGCTTACAGATAGCCCAGTCCATTGTTAGGCTTGATGAGTTCAGATACTGAAGTGTTCAGCAGCTAATGTGCTGCTTTGAGATGTTAAACTGGTGCCTTTGCTCTCCAACAGTTATCTTAACTCAAGCAGTAAGTCAGATAGCAGATTGTTGGGTTCTTCTGTTCCTAACAGAATAGTTTGTAAAAAAAAAATATTACAAACAACCCAGTCGCCTGCTGGAGGCTCAGACTGTAAAGATAATTTCTTATGTTAGTGTGAGTCTCCCCACAGAGCTGCTGGTTCAGTTTGAGCAGCAGAACTCTAACAGAACCACAACAAGACATTTCTGGCGGTGGGTCTCTTCAAAGAGTGAAAATGTTTCATGTTTGTTTCAATTCATGCTTGATAACTTCTCGTTAGCACATGTATATATTTCCTTGGTCCTTTGCTGCCAGCTATTGTTGAACAGAAAAGCGGCATGCATGTCAAAGCAGAGGTGTCATGTTTTAACAAGAAACTTTGATGAATTGGATCACACTTTTCTGTAATCGAATAATTATGAACAAGAAGGAAAAAGAAGTGTGGTTTGAAATTTATTAAATTAAATTAATGCTAATTTAAATGTTTGTGGGGTTTTTTAGATAATAAAATGTGATGTATGTGGGGGGAGGTGTTTATGTTCAGTCTACCTGAGTCAATACTTGGAGATTTATCTCTAGCTGCAATTGTGGCTGCAAGTCTATTTCCAACGGCTCTGACACCTAAGGATGAAGATTGTTGCCGATTCTTTTTCACAAAGCAGCTCAAACTCAGTCCAGCTGGATAGAGAGCATCTGTTAACAGCAGTTTTTAAGTCTTGTCACAGATTATCATGTGGACTTGTTTCTGGTCTTTGACTAGGCCAGTCTAACATATGGATGTGCTTTATCTCAATCATTCCTTGTAGCTCTGGCTTTCTTCTTCATGTAGTTACCTAATCGGCAATTTCTGAAGTCAACTTGTTGCACTAAATTCTGTTTAGAGGCATCAGAGTAGAGAAGAACAAATACAAATTTACTCTATACTTTATAGAAGAATATTTGGAAACCACTGTGCTCTCCGCCTCATGCCACCCCAAGTCAGAACATAATGCACATTCCCACTGAATATGAGATCTAAAAAACTCGCTCTACTCACCACCTATATGCTGACCAAAGTGCATAGAGTCCTCTTCTCCCTGGAGCGAGGGTCCAGCAGCAGACCTCTGACCTGCCCCCAGACTCAGATGGCTCTCCCAGCCAGAGCGGATCACCTCCTTGTCTGCAGCACTCCACAGGAGAGAGTCCGGGTGCTTCTGCCTGATGTGTCTCTTGATGGTACTGAGCTTCAGGGTTGCGAGCGTGCTGCCGCACACCATGCAGATCATTCCGTGCCTTTGGGGGTCAAAGTCCATCAAGTACTCGCTGCGCCAGTATTCATGGTAGTAGCGGCGGTGATCGCGGCCAGGAATCCTGCTCAGGCCTGGACGTGACGCTCTCTGGACCCTGGGTTTGCGTCCCGAGGGCCCGGGAGCCGGGGAGAGGAGCAGTGGATGGTCGGGTCCCTCTGTGATGTTCCAGTAGCTGGTGGCAGGTGATCTCACAGGTGTGGCCATACCTGTGTCAGAGTCCTCTCCACCATGGCCATTGGCAAGATTGTCTTCTTCAGAGAGCAAGACAATACACAGATCAGCCACACCAGTAAATAGTAAATTAGATCAAAGCTGAACACACAGACAGTCCTTGTGTTTGTCCTTTACCTCCAGCTCTGATAGACCTGGCCATATACTCATTGATTATTTGGGGAAAAAATATCAACTATCCCAGTTCTCACCAATTCACCAAAACAGTGATTTTCAACCAGGTAGAGCAGACACAGGTTCTAAGTTCTGGTAAACCAAAAATATAGCCAAGGAGTCCGATCTCTATACAGGGAGGCTATTTATGTCATCTGAAAAACTTCAAAACAAGTTGAAGCTTTGTTTCAAAAATGTTTTGTATTCCTACAAAACATTTTTACAGATATCTTCTGATTTGGACTTCGGAGTTTCATTTTGTCCCAGCAGCAAAATCATCTTGATCTATCTTCTTTGTCTTCATTAGAAGACATTACTATGAACCTCTCAGATGATAGAGGACAGGTGTCTATTCTTTACTCGATGTTTTTCAATAAACGTAACGAATCTTCAAGCAGCATTCTACAAGCGTGGGTAACAGATCTGGGAGAAAGTTGAAAGCCAGAAGTGGTCAGAGGGTTGAGCTTTGATTCATACTCAATCTGCCAACACAAATTCCAAATGATTACAGTACAATGGCAGCTGGGCAATATGTCACTCCAGTTATTACTTCACTTCAGCACTAATATTCCTGACATTTGCATTAAATGCACTTCCCAGAAAGGACACGGCCACATACAAAGTGGGCATGTCCTCACATACTAGTTTTTTGGAAGGCTGTGTTGACTGTGATTAGTCCGATGATTGGTAAGGAGGTTCCTTTAAATCATAAAACGTGCATCTTAAATATCTATCTTGACGACTTTGTTATCTCAAACTATCCAAGATCCCTACTCAGTGTTTGTTTTTTGAAGCTAAATGCTATATTGCATTCTCATGGAAGAAAGAGACATTATGTAGAATTTCACAACGGATTAAATAAATGACTTTTTACATTGCCCTCGAGAAGATCAGCTATTTTACTAATCAAAAGCTTAACAGATTTTGGGAGATCTGGACTGTCTTTTACACGTGGCTAGGCCAAAATGATATCCAACTCCAAGAGGGAAGAGGACTTGTCATGAGGTCATGTGGCAAGAAAAACCGGTCTTTATGGTGATTGGTCTGCTGGTGGGTCTGCTTTTTGTTTTGCCCCTCCCTTTTGTGTGTGTTTGCATTTTTTTTCATCTAGGATTATATTTATGTATATATGAGTGTTCATGTACATGTGCTTTTGTTAATATTAATAAAGAGATGCTGAAAAAAAAGAAAACAAAGAAAAAGGTCAGGAGGGAAACCCAGATATCCATCCTGTTCAGCTGCCCCAGCCACCTCAAGTGAGTCCTTTGGATTTAATTTTTCTACAATATTAAATGGATGTTTGTTTTGCATATTGCTTTATGTTTTCATCACTACGTTAAAACAATATTTTAAAATGACTGATTTAATGACCCTGACATAAATTGAAGAACATGAAGCAGCATTCAGTTTCTATGCTCCACTAATCTGGAACAAACTCGCAGAAAACAGCTGAAACACTGTGTTTCTTTAATTCAAAGCTAAAAACCCATTGATTTAGAACTGCTTTCGGTTAATATCAACTGGAGCATCATTCATTTTTCTCTGTATTTCACCTTTTCACAGCTTCTCTTTATTAATGTTAATGTTTGTTGCTCGTTTGTTGTTTTATGTCTCCATCATGTAAATCACTTTGGCTCGCCTTGCTGAAATGTGCTGTACAAATAAACTTGTCTTCCCTCAGTCGCTATCCTCTAGATGGCAGCAGTGAGTCTCCTCAGCTTGTATGCTGTTGAGCCTTTGTTTATAGGAGCCACAGAGACAGAGGGGCCATGCCGCTCCACGGCTTTGTCCCCGACACGGATTAACTGTCTGACTGACAATGGCTGTGTCACTGACAACCACGCACACCCACTCAGCTGTGGCCCTAAAAGAAAAAAAGAAAAACACATTTATTTTTTTTTTCGTTTACCTCCCAAGTCGCTCCCCTCCTGCGTCGTTTCCTCCTCTCCGCTTATTATTAATGAGAGCAACTCAGACTGTTCGGAGGAGCGGAGGTCCACTGGCTCGCTCTCCCCCGTCTCTTTCTCGTCCATCACTGGCCTGGCTGTTGGTGTAGTTGTAGCTCGTGTACTGCCTCCCTCCTCAGCGGGTCGAAGCGGCGGAGCGGGACATGTCACTCTCACATGAACAACATGTCACAGCAGGAACATGTTCCGCCGCGCGGCACCGTTCGACACGCATCTGGCTGGCGCTCATCGTTCTGGAGCCCGTGTTCTCCAGGGTTTCTCCCACGCGCCCCGCACGGGGAGCCAAGTTAACTTTTCATAGAATCACTCAATCCGCCGGCGAAAACACTTTGTGGTGCTCAAGCAAGATTCGTCTCAGCTTAGGCCTCCAGTAATGTATTTTAAGGTTCTTGCTTGTCTTCTGGGTGGGGAGCCGGACTAGGGGCCCCTGGGGCTCCTTAAGGGGCTCCTGGGTAAATTTAAAGAGACAGTAACAGCGTCGACGACGCACACCCACCCCGGAGGGGGGCAGAGCGAGCAGCAGGCGCTAATGCTGATAAGCTGCTAATACAACGGCTGTTGTTCTATCATAAACACACGATGGCAGAGACGCTTTAGCTCATGTTCAAACACAAGGCGGTTCCGTGTCACTTGGGCCCCTGGGCCCCAGATCACAAAGTGTTTTAAATGGGGACTTATGTAGTTTGACTGTTATAAATAGCCTTATTTTCCTAGTTTAGTTCGATTTAATTCAGTTAATTGCAGTGCAAGACAAACAGATTAATTTTATATTCAGCTATATAGAAATTTGTAATAAAATTCACTTAAATCATCCCAATTGATGCCAGTACATTCAATATAGACATTCAACCACAGTCCAAAAGTACAATTAATTGGTAAAAGTTATCTTGGTAAGGAAGCCCAGCCAATAGAATACAGATTAATGACTTTGTTTCTCCTCCCTTGCAAGAATATGACAACCGAGGAAAGATGATTGCATTTGATAGCTATACTTTGCAGGAGTCTCTTAACTGAGAAAGCATGTGGTAAAAGTGGAAAGGAACTACTCACATGAACAACAGACTGGGCCTGAGAGAACAGGAAGCAGACTCAAAGGAGAACTGGTCTATGAGCATCTAGTTTAGCTGTGGTTGTTTCATTATTTTCTTAACTGATTGTTTAGTTAGATTTTTTTTTTTTTTAGCATGGTGGGAAAATCCCATAATTCTCTGTTATAAGGGGTCCAGATAATGAGCACCAATACCAGTTTAAAAAGCTAAATCTTCCACATTTTGCCTACATATGCTTTTAAAAGCACTGGTTTGGTAAAAAAAAAAAAAATTATTAAGAAAAACCCTTTGTCTTTTTGTCTCAGTGTGATCACAAAACATTTCGCTGCATGTCTTACATCCAAACACGTTCACATAAAGATATTCAGTACCACAATGATTCATGCCTCCAGCAGGTTTGCTAAATGTATTTTCACTTAAACCAGAAGTTTGTCTCAGAAGAGAAATGAGATAGACATTTTTCAAAACATCACTATATA
>CAEFZX010002185.1:0-17712 GCA_903066825.1 Alfaro cultratus | reverse complement strand
TGACATAAAGACTGTGACATGAAGACTGTCACATGAAGACTGTGACATGAAGACTGTGACTTGGAGACTGTGACATGAAGACTGTGACATAAAGACTGTCACATGAAGACTGTGACATGGAGACTGTGACATGAAGACTGTGACATGGAGACTGTGACATGAAGACTGTGACATGAAGACTGTGACATGGAGACTGTCACATGAAGACTGTCACATGAAGACTGTGACTTGGAGACTGTGACATGAAGACTGTGACTTGGAGACTGTGACATGAAGACTGTGACATGGAGACTGTCACATGAAGACTGTCACATGAAGACTGTGACATGGAGACTGTGACATGAAGACTGTCACATGAAGACTGTGACATGAAGACTGTGACATGGAGACTGTCACATGAAGACTGTGACATGGAGACTGTCACATAAAGACTGTGACATGGAGACTGTGACATGAAGACTGTGACATGAAGATTGTGACATGGAGACTGTCACATGAAGACTGTCACATGAAGACTGTGACATGGAGACTGTGACATGAAGACTGTGACATGAAGACTGTGACATGGAGACTGTCACATGAAGACTGTCACATGAAGACTGTGACTTGGAGACTGTGACATGAAGACTGTGACTTGGAGACTGTGACATGGAGACTGTGACATGAAGACTGTGACATAAAGACTGTGACATGGAGACTGTCACATGAAGACTGTGACATAAAGACTGTGACATGAAGACTGTCACATGAAGACTGTGACATGAAGACTGTGACTTGGAGACTGTGACATGGAGACTGTGACATGAAGACTGTGACATGGAGACTGTGACATGAAGACTGTCACATGAAGACTGTGACATAAAGACTGTGACACGAAGACTGTGACATGAAGACTGTGACTTGGAGACTGTCACATGAAGACTGTGACATGGAGACTGTGACATGGAGACTGTGACATGAAGACTGTGACACGAAGACTGTGACATGATGACTGTGACACGAAGACTGTGACATGAAGACTGTGACATGGAGACTGTGACATGCAGACTGTGACATGGAGACTGTGACATGGAGACTGTGACATGGAGACTGTGACATGCAGACTGTGACATGCAGCCCTTGAATCAGAAACCTGAAGCTCAAATCCTCTAATTTTTCTCCAAAACGTGTCACCATCATCTATGGAGAATATTTCTGTGTATTGTGTTTTTATGCCTTTAAATTGGCATGTTTGGGTGTGATGTGTCTCATTTTCCTTGATAAGTAATAATAAAGCATTGTGTGGATAACGAGGCGAACAGTCTTACTGTGTTATTCAAACGTTGCAGTTCAGGACTGAACAGGAAATGGACAGATTATCAAACGCCAACATCGCTCCAAACGCTTCCACAAACACGCTGAGGACGGGAGGATTAGCAGGTCAACAAAGACCTGCAGAGCAGGAGAACCAGAACCAGAAAATCAAACAATGATCCGTTTCCTGTCAAAACAAGAAGTAGAGCTAATCCAACATGGCTTCCCTGGCGGATGCTACACCTCAGCAGGCTGCTGGTCCGAACGGCCGGCTCAGTTCAACCTGAGCAGGGTCACGAGGTCACGATGAGTCATAACCCATCTCTGCTGTTTGGTGATTTCAAAGCTTTCAGCTCATTTCTACACATAAACCCACATCCTGCGACCAACTACGTTAAAGATTTAATGCGTTAGAATCGTTGTAGTTAATGATCAGAGTGAAGCGTTAGAGGCTAAAACTAGACCTTAATATAAACACTGTAGCAAATTTCATATTTTCTGCTGGTTTCTGTTTAGAAAAGCTGAACAGGTTGATTGGTGGATAAATGAATTTATTAGTTCTGTTTCTAATGTCATCCCATAATTTCTCTCTCATCAAAGCATCAGGTCTCACTTTAGCTACAGTTAGCCTGGAGCTAATCATAAACGCAGCGGTTTGTGATGAAGCAGAAACACAAGCAGCATTCTGCAGCAAAACGTCTGAATCCTCGTTCAGCCGGAGGGCGCTAACACACTGAAGGAGAAGGAGAATCAGGAGAACCATCAGAGCCTGGCTAACCACCATCAAACAGACTGGACCGTCCAGCTGGTCGGGTTCTGTTCACAGATCCCCTGGAATGGCCACTGCTACTGGGGGAAACTGGGGGAAGAATGAAAGTAAGAACTGGTGAAGTAGGTCTGACTGGTTGGCTAGCATGAGGTTAGCATTAGCTGCTCTGAATCTGGAACATGCTGGTGATGTCAGTGCCGGGCTGAGAGGGAACTTACTGAGAATCGTCTCAGAGACGTTCTCTGGGGAGTCTGATCAGAGCAAATTGGATCCATTTGGTTCAGAGAGCAGATGAGCAGATCCATGAGCTACAGTTCAGAGGATGAGAGAGACTCCAGAAAACAGATGAGGCTGAGAGTCGGAGCAACTGCTAAATAAGGCTAGGCTAGCTCGACTAGCATGTTAGCATCTGTTAGCATTGTGAAAAATGCAGGAATCTGTCAGAATGAATATTTGACTGTCAGCAGACGGAGCTCAGAGTCCGCACACAAAACGTTCAGCGAGTATCTGGGAGCATTTCCTGGTAACCCAGGTGGAGAAACACAAAGAAACGTGATGAGGCCGGAAGCCGGCCCTTTAAATGTCAGAAGGAGCTGAACCTGAGAGACTCCCGACGGGGCCGAGGGCGGAGCCAGGAGAAACGCCACAGAGAGGGCGGAGCCAGGAGGAACGCCACACCGAGGGCGGAGCCAGGAGGAACGCCACACCGAGGGCGGAGCCAGGAGGAACCAGGAAGGGAAGAACGAGGCAGTCCAAAGGTTCTGCTGACGCTCTGAACTTTCTACCTCAGTCAGACTCAGACCAGGACGCCGCTCGCTCCCAGCCTGTTTCTGGTCCGCAGCGTTCCCCAGTCAGCTCGTTAAGACTCCATCTGCTGCTCCTAACGAGACCCCCTTTCCCCCACCAGTTGGTTTGTCAAACCAAAATCCAATTAGCTGGGGTCAAACAAACAAGCAAAGGTCCAAGTGCAGGGTGAGCCCGGGGTCAGAGTTCATCACTTTTATCTGAAGCCAGGAGAAAATTAATGCAAGAACAGAAATGATCAAAAACAAGTTTATGAGCTGCATGCAGATTAATCTGTCCTGCATGCACAGATTAGCAGCTGTCAGTAAAAGAAGCTTTTTGTTCTCTGTGAGCTAACGATAGAAATCAATAATTCTGACAATTAAATGATTAACCAATCAGCACACAATATCAGAAATACAGCAAAAGATGCAAATAAGCAGAAAATGTCCTTCAATAGAGCCGTTTATCCAGTCCAGAGGACTCCAAAGCCGTTCATTCAGCATACGTTCAGTCGTCGACATGCGATCCAGTGCTGAGCTACTGGATCGTAGCCTCAGCTGCCCCGGGGCAGTCTGAGGCCTGTGGGCACTTCACCTGCCACCTACAGGAAAGGTCAAGGGTCACAACATAACAAAGGGCAGAGAGCATTATCCTCCCCTCTGATCTCTGCTTTAGACACATGACTCAAAGCAGGAGGAGCCGTCTTACCTGCAGGCGGAGCTGTGTCCCTCTGCCTTGGTGGGAACCAATCAGGAGCCGCCGGCTGGACCCGACCTGCAGAAAGACGATCGGGTCAAAGGTCAGAGAAACAACAGAGATTGAAGAACCAGAAGTCAGAAGATGGAAGGCTTCCTGAAGAAGAGTAGGAGGGGACAGATGAAGACAAGCTGAGAGGGCTCTTACCCTCACGAAAGGTCAAAGTTCAGCAGCAAAACAATGAATCTGTTGGTTTTCCATGGAAGTTTGTGTTTGTGTTGCAGCCTGGAGGCGCAAATGGAGGGAGGAGCTGCTCCTTCATCTGCGCCTCCTCTCAGTTCTCCCTGCCGCGCTGAGCCCAACATCCCCGGCTGGGCCCAGACCTCCGCTACCCAGCCTCCACCCGACCTCCACCCGCAGCTGGACTCTGGGAGCCTTTCTGGAGACCAGTCTGGTACCAGCTGGAGCTGAAGCGGGTCAGACTGGCTCTGCAGAACCGGCTGCAGGTCCTTCACTCCAAACCTCTCTGCCTCTTCAGCTGAACTGTTTCCCACTTATTGCCTGATATTTAATCTTTCATTTCCCACTTTAAAAGCGGCCTCTCAGATAGTGAAAAGGAAGCGATGGAGACGTGATTGAAAAGTCATCAGCTTCACCCAGAGAAAACCGAGTCGACTCTGGTCCCGGTTCCAGCAGGTTCTGATGAAGATGACGTCCTCATCAGCTCCTCCAAAACCTTTCAGGTCCAACTGTTTGTGAAAAGCTGAAAATAAGAGGCTAACCAGTCAGTCTCCATCAAAATAAAGAATACATCTCAGGGACGAGGACACCATAAAGATGTCCTCCTCCTGTCCCCAGAGAAGAAAAAGGACCCGGCTATAAATCTGGTCAGGCAGAGGAAAGGCAGCCATTAATCACAGAGGAAAATATGTTTGGAAAGACGAGGCTGGAAATCAAACTGTGATTGGACAGAAAAAGGACAGGATGAGGACAGGAAGAGGATAGGATGAGGACAGGAAGAGGACAGGATGAGGACAGGAAGAGGACAGGATGAGGACAGAAAAAGGACAGGATGAGGACAGGATGAGGACAAGATGAGGACAGGAAGAGGACAGGATGAGGACAGAAAAAGGACAGGATGAGGACAGGAAGAGGACAGGAAGAGGACAGGATGAGGACAGAAAAAGGACAGGAAGAGGACAGGAAGAGGACAGGATGAGGACAGGAAGAGGACAGGAAGAGGACAGGAAGAGGACAGGATGAGGACAGAAAAAGGACAGGATGAGGACAGGAAGAGGACAGGATGAGGACAGGATGAGGACAGGAAGAGGACAGGATGAGGACAGGAAGAGGACAGGAAGAGGACAGGATGAGGACAGGAAGAGGACAGGAAGAGGACAGGATGAGGACAGGAAGAGGACAGGATGAGGACAGGAAGAGGACAGGATGAGGACAGGAAGAGGATAGATTGGGGAGACAAACAGTATGAATACAAGTTCAGTCCATTATGATAGAAAATACATAAAGTGACTGCAAGCTGCAGAAACCTTCTGAATAACCTTTCAACATCCACAGAGCTCCACCCTCTCCTCAGGTGGAAAACATCCTGCAGCAGAACAGGAGCCGTCGGCCCTGACCCAACCCTAACACTCGGCCCTGACGGAGGGCCCTCGGCCCTGACGGAGGGCCGTCATTCTGGATGTGAAATGTCCAGCAGGTGTGGCCCAGACACACCTTTCATAGGGCGGATCTGATTGGTTGGAGATCGTTAGCTGGTAAGCTAACGGTTAGCCCCGGTTTGCAGCTGACCGAGCAGCCAGTTCCAACCACTGCCGTCCATCTTTAGTTAGGTCAGCCTCTTAGCTGCTCTTTCCAATCTGAAGATGCTTCCTGAGTCCAGAGCAGGTCCGATCAGAGCGTGTGGTAATGAACAGTGAGGACAAACAACCACACATTATCATGAAAATGTGACATTTGCATCGCCAGAGGAGAAACATCCCTCACAATAATAATCCTGGAATAATAATAGTAATAATCACAATAACCAGTGTTGTGTTTGCTTCCTGCAGGCCTGAGGAGAAAATCAGCAGGAACAGCTGAGAGGACAAAATATACCAAATATGCTCAGCTAATTCATCTGCATTGACTTCTATTGAACACAGAGCCACTCTCTCAATTATTATTAAATCTGCTTGTTCTACAGAATAAAAGTCCAGGTTCTACCAGTTCACTGTAATGGTTCTGTTCGCTTCTATCTGGTTCTATAAAGTTAAAGCTAATAATAACAATAACTTTAGGTGTTGTTGGTTATGAACAACAACTAAGGCTGTGATTCTCATTTACTTTGATTCAGAACCGATATGAAAATAAACCGATCCGCGGGGCGTTGTGCTGTTGCCATGGAGACGTACTGGAACGGTACACATGCGCTGAAAACAACAAATTAAAAAGGAAACCAGAAATGAGAGACTCCACCAGCTGGTTTTTATTGAATTCCCAGAAGCTGACCTGAGGTCAAGGTTCACAAAATGGAACACAGCTGGTGGGCGGAGCCAAGCTACGCCGCCCTCCGGCGCTGAGCTCTGGGAGGCCAGCTGTGATTGGTCAGAACATTGTGGGCGTGGCTTATACAGAATGATGTCAGATAGAAACCTTGATATTTCTCTTCAACTAGTTTGAGTCCACTGTCCGCTTTTTAAATCTGCAGCTCCTCCTGCCTCCCAGATGGAGGCAAAGCCTGAATCGAATTCCCACAATCCCCTGGGTGAGGGGCGGGGCAGCAGCAGCTGCAGCAATGTATACTTTAGATAAACACATTTATAGAAAACACGGCCAGAGGAGCTGGAGCAGATAAAAGCAAAACCCAAAGAGATTTGGAGCAAAGGAAAACCAGAGGAAGAGGAGGAAGAGGCATTGATGTCAGAAACGAGGTGACAGAAAGAGGAGAGATAAAGGAAGAGCCAGAAGCTGCTTTCTGTTCAGCTGCAGCTGCTCAGCGTCTCCTCCATTTGTTCAGCACTTCCTGTTCATCGTGCATCTCAAAATGGAGGCCAGGAACAGGAAGTCACCAGAGCTTTGACTAGGCCGGTCCTCCTGTCCCTTCATTGGCTCCTTCAAGGCTGGACCACAGGTAAAACTGTCACCACACACCCAGTTCATCCATCAAGACCACAGGTCCAGAGGTTCTGATCAGACCCTCCTGGTACCAGCAACTGATCATCATCATCATCATCATCATCATCCTCCTCCTCCTCCTCCTCCTCCAGCAGGATGGACCAGAAAATGGACAACAACCAGAGAGAGACAGGAGGTGACGGACTGCGGTCTTCTCCACGCAGCCATTAACAGATGGCCGCCTCTCTCTCTCTCTCACACACACACACACACACACACACGCACGCACACACACACACACACACTCCTGGACGTTTGGAGAGACGGACAGAGACAGAGCGTCTCATTATCAGAATGTTTTCTTTTTAAATCTGTTTCAGAACCGATTTGTTCACATCATTGTTTTATTTTGCTGCTTTTTCAGTTTCCTGTCAGTGAAATTTATATAAAATAAATATAGTTTTAATGTTTAGTAGGTTTTATTTATTGAGTCTATCTGTGAGCGTTCTCTGGTTCAGATCAGATTTGTGTGAGGCTGTTAGCATATGGGCTAACAGCAGGGTCACATACAGAATATGGCCGACTGAACATAAACATCCTGAGTTCCTCTCAGCCAATGGAGACGCATGATGTGGTAGCAACCACACAACGGGCCAATCAGGAGCTCTGTTTGATACAAACCAGCCAATCACGGGTCGGTCCACAAGCGGTTCTGCCTGTCCAGCTCCTCCCGCCTCAGATGCTCCATCCTCCTCGGGATATTACATTTGATCAGAATAACTCGGTGACCTCGTGACCTTTGCTGCATGTGGCTCCAGTAAACAACCAGCATGAGGGACTCAAACATGTAACGTTGCGTCTGAAAGGAGGATGTTTCATCATGTTTGGTGCCAGGAACAGAATCCCATCAGACGGGTTTCTGATGCTCGTTATTCCGGATCAGAATCTGCTGATCGATGCGGCGAGACCAAAGCAATCGACATACGAGGCATTAAACCAGCTAGTCACTCAGAGAGACGCCTTCCATGCATTGATGGCCTAGTCAAAGACTTTTCAGAGGGGCAGACAGAGCTACAACTGGTCAGCAGTGGTTCCAGCTCTAGACTGATCCTCATTGGAGCAGAACCCGGCTTCGGTTCTAGTAGTTTAACCCGGAAACAGCAGCTCCACTGTGAGCTCTTCCTTCCTGTTGATGCATCACGCTCTGCCTCCATAACCCTGGAGTTCTTCTTCTTCTCCAGAAGAGCTGCAGTCAGTCTGAGAGCGACCTTTGACCTGTCAGCTTCTGAGCCTCTCCTGGTTCTGGTCCATTTCACTCTGCTGCATCTGTTCTGTATTTCTGCTGATCTCTGCTTTTCTATGAAGTCAGAATCCTGTTGGTGAAGGCCAGAATGCTAACAGCGATTAGCATGGCACCATGAAGATTTAGCCTTCAACAGCCCAGGAAACCAGACGGAGCCGTAATGGAGGACAATCCCACAAATAAAGACACGGCAGGAGTTTAAATATGACCCAACATCCGATGAAACTAAACACAACAAAACACAACTATTAGAACACAAAGGGATGAATAATAACTATGGATGCTCCGATCAGCCATAAGGGCCGATCACCGCCGATCTCCTGATTGGCTGCTCAGTTTTCGCTTCAGGAATAAATGCTACCATCTGATCTGGCAAAATGGAAAATGATCTGGTAATAAATTCACCTAATTTAGACAAAAACATGCAAAATACTTGCAGGCACAAAACAGCAGCTATTCAGTCAAAAGGACTGAAAAACCTGCAATCAGTAAAATAATATTTAACAGTAAGGCTCTAAGACATAAATTACACGAGTCAAATAAATCTCACAACACAAATATCAAATAATGTCAAAAGAAAAAGGAAGCATTCATTACAGTCAAATGCAGGTTGATTAAAATAAACAATCCTGAGTTACTGAACGTTAGACAGGCTGAGTAATGCTGGTTCTGATTGGCTGACTGAGTAATGCTGGTTCTGATTGGCTGACTGAGTAATGCTGGTTCTGATTGGCTGACTGAGTAATGCCGGTTCTGATTGGTTGTTTCTAACCGAGTTCAGTAATTCTGGGTACACAGGAGGAGGCAGAGGAGATTGATTATTTTTTGTCAGAGATTATCTGTCTCATGTTAGACAGAAAAAGTTCTAATATGTATGTAAAATCTTTGTTTTTAAGCTACATGCTGCAGCTCTCAGCAGCTGCTCGGGGTCAGAGTTCACTGTCTGGAGGTGCAGCGGCTCCGTCTGTGAAATATTCCCACCAGTAGTGGGAGCAGAACCAGTGTCTCACTCCGCAGCTCCAAGACTTGAATGATTGTTTTTGTGACTCCAGAGCTGCTGCGCTTCACCAACATGTCAAACTGCACATTTTAGGTTTTACTGCTTCAGAAGATGCTAGTAGTAAAAACATAAAAAAGGTTGAAAATGTGTAGAAACTGTTAAGCAATGTTCCAGGTTCAGATTCTGTTCCTGGAGCAGAACAAGATGTCGGGTTCCTTGATGCTCAGTTTTAATCCAGATGTTTTAGACGGTTTCATAATCTGCTGAATTAACGGTTAGTTTGGAAATATTCTCCTGATTCTCCAACTGGAGTCCCTGACTGCTGCTCAGATACTGACTGCTCAGACGGTCTCACAGAGCCTCGCTTCCTGCTGACAGGCTGCAGAATAATCTGTCAGATTATTTTCACACAGCTGATCATTTCCAGCTGAGCTCCGGCGGTGGAGAAGCGTCGAGCCGCCGAGGAGCTGCGACAGTTTGAGCCTGGTGCCGTCACCTCCGATCCGTCATGTGACCAAACCTTCATCACACCTGCCTTCTCCTCTCCATCATTACCTGCTAGCTGGAAAACATCAACAGCAATAATCTGGATTATTTAGCCGATCAGATTTCCTCCAGGTTACTCATTTACAGTATTTATAAATGTCAGTTTCAAACTAAATATTTTGATATCAGCTAAATGATCTGAACCAACTAAACATTTCATATTCATACTAGATATTACAGTTTCAAGCTAAATTTTGTAACATTACGTTCCAAAGCAAATATTTATTCTACCGACTAAATATTTAGCTTGCTAAATAAATATTTAAGGACTTAGCTAGCAGGCTAGCCAGATAAATACTTAGCTAGCAATTTAAACATTTAGCCTCCTAAATAAATATTTAATTCAAAGCTAAATGCTCATTTTGTGACTTAAATAATTAGCTTGAAACTGTTTATAAATGAATTAATAACCTGCTGAAATGTGACAGGCTAACTAACCCAAAATAGTTTATTTCTACTGTGTAACTTTCCAAACCGTCCCTTCAGGTTCTGATCCAAGCCAAAGACGGAAAACCGGCTGAATCACCTTGAAGCAAAGGAAGGATAGAGACGAGGACGAGTCGCTCCGACCTGAGCGAAACGCTTCATCTACAAATAATATCAACTGATATTTTCCCAGTAAGCCTGAATCGCCCAGAGCAGCAGGCTGAACCACCAGAACCTCCTGATGCTCCGACCTGTGGATGGTCCAGCTCTGCAAGAGGAGGAAACGAGTCTGCATCTCACACACACACACACACACACACACACACACACACACACACACACACACACACACACACCCAGACACTGAGAATTCCACCATTGAAAACCATTATAAAGGTGCATTCTGAGTAAAATTCGACCCTGAACCTGAAGAGGGATTTTATGAAAATGCTTAAAAATATGAAAAAGCTGAAATAAACAGAAGTAGATCAAGGGTATCACTACATTTTAAAACTGGAATGGTGTTTCTAGGTGAAAGTATGTGGAAGTAGTGACGTTTGCAAGACGGGCAAGTTTTAGCAGCGTTGTTTTGGTTTTCCATTCATTTCAATGGACCAGAAAAATTCCTAAAAAGCTGAATATCATAAAAAGTATAAAGGTTATGAATACCAAGAGATATAGCCAGCATTAGGAGAAGAAGCTGAATAGCATAAATGTGGAATGGTGAAAATAGCAGAAAGTATGCAGAATAAGAAAACAGGAAGTCAGTAGTGCGTTCAAACTCATAAAATATATCGCTTCATTACTCAGTGAAACCAGTGAGCGGACCACCAGAACCAGAAGCAGAACCAGTCCTTCAGTGGTCCGTCTGTCTGCGGCTGAATGAAACCAGAACCTGCAGCTCGGTCTCCTAGGAAACGGGTCCTGGAGTCGCCCGACTGCCTGGCTGCCAGTCGCCCTCCATGTTGGATCGCGTCTCAATTTACCCACAATTCTCTTTCAAGTCATCTGCAAACATAATTTCATTTATTTGGCATCAAATACTAAATTGTAACCAGTTTATTTATTCAAAAACAACATGTAACTGAGTGGGAAGGGAAATCGAAGGCGTTCTGGTTCCGCTGCTCATCAGTGAAATCAGAAAACGAGTTTTCCAATCTGCAGGATGTTGATATTAAACAACATTAGCTGCTTCCATTTGTTTCTCAGCGTCGCATCGATCCAACGGTTCGATACCTGCAGGAACAGCAGCTGCTGCTGACAGGTGGACGGACGCAAACAACCACAAAGGTCAGAGGTCACGCCTAACCAGAACCTAGAGTTAGGCTGCTGACTGGACACTAAAGGGGACAGACATGAGGACAGTGATGAGGACAGACATCAGGACAGTATGATGTCATGAGGACAGTGATGCGGACAGACATGAGGACAGTGATGAGGACAGACATGAGGACAGTGATGAGGACAGACATCAGGACAGTATGATGTCATGAGGACAGTGATGCGGACAGACATGAGGACAGTATGATGTCATGAGGACAGTGATGAGGACAGACATGAGGACAGTATGATGTCATGAGGACTGCAGTCTCTCACTTAAATATTTCCTCACCGAACTAATTAGTCAGCACAAGTTGGCCAGTAAACGATGGTTAAATGGTGTATAATTAACTGAGCCATCGCCATAGTAACCACCGTCCATGTCTCTGCAGGGAGGTTAGAGAGAGACGACGCCACGAAGACAGAAACATCTGAGATGAGATGATAAAACCTGCAGAAACCAGAGGCAGGTTGGATGAAGCTGCTCTGTTCAGGTTTGACAGGAAAGACGACTGGAGTTTCCTGGACCAGCATCAGGCAGAAAACATGTTTCTCACCAGCAGCCCAGAGGACATGGAGACGTGAACCTGCAAATTCAACAACTACAATCGTTCTACCAACAGGGAACAAATGCATGGACTGGTTTCTCTGCTGAATGAAGCACTGGAAACCAGCTTGAAATGGGATTTAAAGGATGTGTCCTAGTCAAAGGCAACTAAGTATCTCAATTAGCAGTTTGTTTCTCAGATGATCTGAAACATAATGCGCCGACCCTCTAATTACCTGGCTGGACTTGTTCTGGACAGGTGGACTGGTCCGTTCTGTCACCAACTCCTACTGCCATCAGAACCAAGGTCATGACGGTTGAACCGCGACATTCGCCACAGCTGCCCAGCATCAAGTACAATCCACAAATACCTGAGAGCTCCTCTAAAATTGCATACAATTCAAACACCATCATATGCATTAATATAATGGCATGTTATATGCGCTAGCCATCTCAGCGCTAAGGCAGAAGCTAACTTGATGTTTACTGTTGGGAGCAGAAACCCCCACAGGGGGCAGTAATGTGCTGGTTTCTGCTTGAGAGGAGGAGGAGACTTTTGCAACTTTGTCTTTGGTTCCTTGTAGCAGCAGATCTTTGGGCTGACCTTCATTTTCCTCAGCTGTTGAGTTATTGGCGCCACCTGTTGGATGGGAGTATTGCAGGCTAATGGACTGTGCTGGACTGGTACTGGTGCTGGTATTCATGCCACTGGGACAGGGGTGGGCAACTCCAGGCCTGGAGGGTCTCCTGCAACTTTTAGATGTATCTCTACTTCAACACACCTGAGTCAAATAATGAGGTCATTAGCAGGACTCTGGAGAACCTGACTGGACTTGGGAGGTGATTCAGCTGTGTTGGACCAGAGAGACGTCTAAGAGTTGGAGGACACCAGGACTGCCCATCCCTGCACTGGGAGGACTGCTGGGACTGTTGGCGACAGGACATCAGCAGCACGATGGCGTCAGTCTGCTGTTTCTCATGTTTTTCCATTTGAAGACAGTGCAGTGTTCATCCATCTCCAGGTAAAAGCTTAAGGGTTCAGATGGAGACACTTTGTGCTCAACAACGTGCTAAACAAGGTCATTAACCTCTGAATGTGTTTCTTTCATTTCTGCCTCCAACATGATGAATAAAGTCCTGTGATTCGGGTGACAGCTGGGTAATGTGACATGGACTCATTTCCTTACAGTCCAAGGAAAAATGAATGTTCTCCGTCGGGGGCTGAACACACTGTGGACCAGGTGTGTGTGCGTGTGTGTGAGCTCTCCAGAAACATCACTACAGTAATTACTTCAGGGAATGTGAAGGTCAGAAATGGTGCAACATGTTGAAATAAAATTTTTTTCATTATCACACTTCTAAAGATTAATTATGGAGGGACGCAGCATGTTTCTCTGAAAACTCTGAAGATGCTTAACTTCACAGAGCAAACTGAAATCAGCATCAACAAACTGGATTTATTCCATGAGCAGCAGGCAGGAATTTCTTTCATCATGAGTCAAAATGCTAAGATAGTAAAGCAGAAACCTGAAGTTATCTGCATCCTTGATTTCCAGGGATGTTGGCTATTGACGCAGCAACAGCAGTCCGTAGCTGAACGTATGCTGAACGAACGGCTTTGGAGTCCTCTGGACTGGATAAACGGCTCTATTGCAGGACATTTTCTGCTTATTTGCATCTTTTGCTGTATTTCTGATATTGTGTGCTGATTGGTTAATCATTTAATTGTCAGAATTATTGATTTCTATCATTAGCTCACAGAGAACAAAAAGGGCTGTAACATGCTAGCTGCAGTTTGTAACATGCTAGCTGCAGTTTGTAACATGCTAGCTGCAGTTTGTAACATGCTAGCTGCAGTTTGTAACATGCTAGCTGCAGTTTGTAACATGCTAGCTGCAGTTTTACAACAGAGACACTTCAGTGTCAGCGTAGGGCAGCTAGCTGGAATGGAGAGGCAGCTATAATCTCACCATGACTGGAAACATTTCATCGCTCTCTGGTCAGAGGTCAGAGGTCAGAGTCAGGTTTGGGACTGTTGCTCAGTCGAAGGGCAGTCGTAGGGTAAAGGAAGGCTGCATGTTTGATTCCCCTGCTGAATGCTGATGGGCCAGCAGCATTGCTATCTGTGTGGGAGCGTCTGGCAGGCGATGGCAGCAGCGTGGATGGGACGTCATCCCACTGCGCCGTGACAGACGTCTCCTCAACCCATCCACACGCCAACAGTCTGATGTTTCCTTAGAGGAGTTCAGAGAGAAGCAGTCATCTGGTGCTGCGCGGTCGGCGGTAGGATGCAGACCGGCAGCTGTCAGTCCTAAAAACCGCCGGAGGATTCACAGATTTTAACACTTTACCAGGCAACAGGATTAACATGCAAAAACTTCATCAGTAAGATGGCACTTTGCACCGACTGATGGCATTTCTCAAATTTCGTTGTTCATGTAACAATGACAATAAAATTGTATCTTATCTTATCTTATTATTACGATGTGATCAAATAGGGCTTTATGGAGAAGGATTGGGTCTAATTATTAGTAGCCATGGAGACAACGCTCCGCAATCACGTAGCCTAGTATATATGAGAAAAACTGGCTAGCATCTGAACTAGTTAGCTTTTGGTCGGCGTGAGAGGAAACGATGAGCACATGGACACCTTCCTGCATGGCAGCAGAACCGCAACAGAACCGCTACCAGGACAGGAGATCTGCAGACTCAGCAGAATATCTCCAGTCAACATGCTGAACACGTGACCTCAGAATGACCTCTGACAGAGGAAGACCCCTCAGTCCAACCTGACCGGTTCTGACCCAGCTCATTGACCCTTCAACCTGTTTCATCACTTCCTGTTTAGTGTCCTCTCAGGGTCGGTTCTGGTTGTTTCCATGCCTTTAGTAGAACTTTGCATCAAAAGTTCATTAAAAATGCATCGCTCAGGCCAACCTTCAGCACTTCTCCATGATGCTATTGATTTCCTCAGCAGCTGCTTGGACTAACAACTCATGGCTCATTAAATATTCATGACAGCTATCACTTTGGCAGCTCTCTGAAGGCCTGGGTCCGGTTCACAGCTGATGGTTACACACGTTAATGCGCAGAGTAGTTTGGAGTTATTTTGCACAAAACGAGACGCTTAGAATGAAAAATGATAGAAATATGATTTTAGAAATCTGTGAAGTTTAACGAAGGTGTTGTTAGCAGGAAGAATCAGGATGCGTGTTGTCTAGTGACATCTAGTGGTGCTGTTCTGTACTGCAATTTGGACCAAATTTTCTATTGTCCAAATTTATTATTCAGTAAAATAATTCAAAGAAGGAATCAAATGACATTTTTTCAGTTATTGTTTGCTTCCTGTCCTACAGTAAAAGACTTTTGTCTCATTACAGAAACTCCCAACATGATTGGTTGAGCTGCAGACCAATCAGAGTTGGTCCTGCTGATAGTCTGCATCTTCACCACCAGATACAGATTTAAATACTACATATTCAAATAAATATTTCTATTTATTTAACATGAAAATAGGTTAATTTGAACATGCATTAAATAAATTCACTTGTCTTATCAGTTTTATAACTTCAGCAGGAAGCAGGAAATAGCAGGAAGGAAGCAGGAAGTAGCAGCCTGGTGGTCGTTGAGCAGAAATGTGTCTTTTTGACGCCTCGTTATGTTTTATTGTTGGGAAATAATTTGGATGGGAATTCGCCTGAAGCGCCTCTAGTTGTTGATACAAACTCTGCCTCCTCCCTCCCCTTGTTGCCTGATTGTTATTAACGCTCCATGACCTTTGACCTCTCCAGAATCCTCAAATGGACGTTTCCGTCTCGGCTGGTCAAACTGGGTCCAAACTCGACAGTTTCAATCTTCACCTGGCGATGCAGCGAGCATCACTTCCACTCAGAAAATATAAAAGCTTGTGATTAATAATGAGCAGGAAATCCAGGCCTGCCACACTAATCAGATCTTAAAGGGACCAACCAGGTGCAGCAGGAAGTGACAGGAAGGCCTGGACCAGCTGATGGAACCGTTTCCTGTTTCATGCAGATTATTATTCTGATTAAACATTTCAACCGAGCAGGACGCCAACCTGGGTTCTGGTACCCGACCTGACCATACCCGGCAGAACCTCTGGGTTCTGGTTCCCATTCACATCCTCATCAGACTCATCTCTGCTCTGTTTTAGAAACTGAATTTTGATAGGACCCGACTTACCTGAGGATTGGTGGGAAGCAGGGAGTCGGCAGGAAGTCTGTCTAAATGGTAAATGGACTGAACTTATATAGAGCTTTTCCAGTCATTTTGACCACTCAAAGCTCTTTACACTAGAGTCATATTCACCCATTCGCACTCACAAACACACATTCATACACCGATACGCAGATCGGTATTTGGGGTTAAGCGCCTTGCCCAGAGGCACATCGACATGTGGCAGGAGGAAGCTGGAATCGAACCTACAACCTTCCGATTGCAAGACGACTACTCTACCACACAGCCACAGTCGCCACCGTCTAAAGTGGTTTGAGATTCCTGTCACATTCCTGCTGCAGGGCTCCACAGGACGACGAGTGGACCTGGACAGCAGGACACCTGGAGGACAGAGAGACGTGTCAAAATGCAGCGACTCTACAAGGATCATCTGAAGCAAACTGGTTCACCGCTGCCTCACTGGGAGGGTTGGAACCATAAAGGAAGCTCCTCCCTAAACCCTAAACGCTCCCGCCATTGAGATGCGGCGGTGAACGTGTGGACAGCTGGAGCGCTAGCTAGAGTCGGTTCTGGTCGGCTTCTAGTCACCTCTACGACAACCTTTTCAGCCCAGAGCCACTGGAGCAGAACCAGTCCTGCTCTGTTCTAATCAGTGCCTGATCTGGTTGTACAGATCTATAGATCTACAGCTCCAGGATGTTCCAGCAGGGATTCTGCATCTTATTCTTCTTATTTCAGTGTTTTTACTGGACGAGTCCAAGAGAAGTGCTGTGTCAGCGTTGTGTCTGGGCTTTCAGGAGGATTTTGTCCGTCTTCCATCTTCTTGTAGATGTAGATGCGGTTTTATCCGTTCAGCACAGCTAGCAGGTTTTAAATAGACCAAACAAAGAGGAGGAAACAAACACCTGCAGCTTCAATAAACTGAAAATATTGGACAGCAGGAACCTCGTCTGTCTCTAGAACTCAACTCAGCTGATGGCGAACCAGCTCAGTTCTGAGGTTCTGATCCAACAGGCTCAGACACTGCAGGCAGGAAACCGGACTCGGCTTCAGGTTCTTTCACAATAAAATCTAGATCAGAAACAGATCAAACAGAGCAGAGCGGAGTCTGTCTCAGCATGGGTTAGAGTTAACCCACGCTGAGACAGTCCATGGAGATGGTCCAGGTCTCCATGGAGACGGTCCTGGTTTCCAGAGGCGTATTTAGCTGGATCAGCTGGAAAAGGGAAGTGGTGCACATTAGGAGGCTTAACGCTGATCCGTGTCGGATCTGATGCAGACATGCAGTGATCCGTGTTAATCTGCTGACGAATCATGTAATCCACTGACCGTCTCCACAGGTTCACAGCTCTGAGAGTCAGGCTAATGAAAAACTGAGGAGATTATTGAAATTAATCCTGTCAGAGTTTGATCCACTCACAGGCGCAACCAGGAGCTGCAAGGTCAGAACTAAACATGCTAACCATGCTTATAGAAGACCTGCAGGCTAACCATGCTAACAGAAGACCTGCAGGCTAACCATGCTAACAGAAGACCTGCAGGCTAACCATGCTAACAGAAGACCTGCAGGCTAACTATGCTTACAGAAGACCTGCAGGCTAACCATGCTAACAGAAGACCTGCAGGCTAACTATGGTTACAGAAGACCTGCAGGCTAACCATGCTAACAGAAGACCTGCAGGCTAACTATGCTTACAGAAGACCTGCAGGCTAAC
>CAEFZX010002184.1:0-35573 GCA_903066825.1 Alfaro cultratus | reverse complement strand
ATATATAGTTAGGTGATTGTTTTATTTACTGAAGCTTTCCAATTTTATCAAGTAAACGAGAAAAAAGCTTTTATAGTAATCATTTCGTTTTTGGAAGGAAAAGCCAAGATGTATATACGTTAAGACTATGAAAGAAAATATACTTCTTTATTATGTAATATCGGAAAAAGACAATGATTTTCAATCTTTTTAATTCCTTATGAGGAATTGTTCCTAATGAAGTGTTCCTTTGCAATTCACCAAAGGAAAAGTTAATTGAAAATAGTGGAAATAAAGATAATACTGGAAATGAAGATTTCAACATGAAGTTAACTAATCTGCTGAATGTCCTTTGAAGTGTGAGTATTCTGATTATATGCATTTATATTCTGTCCTGTTTTCTGCTCACCCCCACCCTGTTTACTTTTGATTGGACTGTACAGTATAATACAAATACACACTACTGAAAAAAATATATACATATTTTGTGGAAAAGATGTTACACATCAATTAGATTTTACTAAAATGTTTAGAGCATAGAGCAAATGATGGATCAGGAAGCAAAACTGGGAACGTTTTTACTTTTTCTTTTCTCCATGAAATATACTAACCACAATTACTTCTTTTATTTCTTTTTCATCAGATTAAAATTGAAAATAATATAAGAATTTTTTTTTTTCTAAGTTCACAATAAATAAATAAAAAAGACATGAAAATCAAATGACATCTTAGTCAAAACAAAAGAGAACATTATCAGAGGATCATAAAATATTGTGGCACAGGTAAACATCTCATCATCTCTAACCTTCCTCTCTTGCAACCTTTTTGGAGAACCATTTCCCAACATGCAGCTTTTCAGAAGTTTAGTGAAATTAGCTCAGTTCTCCAGAACCATAAAATCACAGTGGGACAAAAGAAGAGGGGTGGAGAAGGAGTGGTTGGTGGCCAGATGCCAGATTAAGCTCTCCTGAGAGGACCATGGGCACTGGGAAAAAATATCTCAGCCAGAGCTTTGTTGTGATACATCAAATTCATAACCCTATTTTTACTCATCTATAAATCTTAGTGAGAAAAACCCTAAATGGACTGTGTAGGCTCTGCATTGCAAGGAACATGGAAGCTGTCTCTCTGTGCTCTGTCAGGTAATGACGCTCTAATGACCATTGTTTATTTTTGCTGTCGCAGAGTTCCCTTGGATCTAATCTGCAACAGTCTGGTCGAGCTAAATTAAAGTATCATTTAGAAAAATACTGACAAAATGAAAGAATAGCAACAAGAAAGAGGGTAAAGGTGAGGTGCATTTCCATGCTTTGCTAATTGCACTTATTTGCACTTAACATAGCAATTACTGTGAATATAAATACAGCAGTAGGGTTAGAGAATGTTGCAGATAAGTGTCTCGGGTGCCGTTGTGGTAAAAGATGGAGTTGGCACCATTTCACATGCTGGGGGTTGTAAAGCAATAATTCAAAGAA
This sequence comes from Alfaro cultratus, assembly GCA_903066825.1. Taxonomy (NCBI): domain Eukaryota; kingdom Metazoa; phylum Chordata; class Actinopteri; order Cyprinodontiformes; family Poeciliidae; genus Alfaro; species Alfaro cultratus. The sequence continues at coordinate 34,119 of CAEFZX010002184.1, read as the reverse complement.
TTTAATCTTGGTTATACCTTGGATGTCATACTGCAATGAATTCCTGCTCTGCAGCAGATGATCCATCAGTATGCCATAAAAAATCCATTTGCATTATAAAGGAACACCTTCTCCAACACCTCAAGAACAGCAGTAAACTAATGATACATTGCCACTCTGTAAGTGGTCAGTTGCCTTCAGAGAACATAATTACTAGTAGTATTTGTGGGGCTCAGAGTTCTTTATGTTGAAAATCGTAGATTTAATTAGCAGTTACTAACAGAAGAAAAAACAGAAGACATATCAATAATCATGCATGCATTAGGGGAATTGTTTCTCTTATATGGAAGTCAAGATTATGGAGCATATTCAGATCAACATGCGGTTTAGGCAAGTAAATAACATTTATTTACCTCAGTCTTATTACTGGTTATCTGTGGCCAGTTGCAAAAGTTTCCTAACTTTATTAGCTGTCAAAGTTAGTTAGAAAATATTGTTCAAATAAAATTGCTTGGATTTGATCAATTTACTTGTAACTTTTAGAAGAAAACCTTTCTCGTTCTGGACATGAAAATAGTTAATGGTCTGTTTATCTCTGTTACTGGAGCATGAAGAAAAGCACTACATTCACACTCCCCAGTGGCTTTAATATAAATTAATGATGTACAAACCCTGGTAATTAATTGTGCAGCCCACATGCACTTTCTCACACTACCAGCTTACTAGGCAAAGGGTAAAAACTGCAAATGCTTGTTGTATGTACACTACATAATTAGATTTACAATGTGAAGACAACTAGAAGCAACAACAAGACTATGAAACATTAACCATTACTATTTCTAAAATTCAACTACAGCCAGCAAAATAAAACCAAGTGTAATCACAAACAATTGTAAATGTAGCTTCTTTGCTTTCAAAAGTTAAATAATACATGTTGGAAATGATAATGGCAGAGACAATGTTCAGGGTAGATAGAAGGTTTGATTTTCAATTTACTTTAAGTTTTTTTTTTTTTTTTTTTACCATAATGAGTATGACACACAATAGGCCTGAGTACTCAGAACCTTGTCATACACAGACTAGGCCCAAAAATAAGGGAACAGATATTTCTAGTAGTTTGTTCTCTGAGAGTGCTAAAAGTGGAACATATATCGCTTGAAGACCTATTGATTTGCAGATGCACTTTCATCCTTTTATGCAATTCTCATGAATTGAATATTATTTTATTCAGGACAGTATGTCAATTGTTAGTCTTTGTCAAATGGCATATAAGTAAAGTTTATGTAAAATTTGTACTGAATCCTTAACGGGAAATCTTGATTCTCTGCAATCTGTGCAGCAGCTTTAGATTTGTGCAGCTTTGCCCTGTCAGAATAATGGTATCAAGAAAAAGCAATGGTGAATTGAATAGTACATGTCAGCCTTCAGATTGTATCTAAACATTAACCTAAGAAAAATGTTTGTCATACCATAATAGCTTTGTGTCGTTCCAACAATCAGAATCCTATTTGATTTAAAGTTTCTTCAAACTGTAAGTGGAATATATGTTGCATAATAATTAGGGGTTATCACTCTTGTGTAATAGTGGAGAGTTAAAGCTAAAATTTAACAAAAATTATACACTTAGGTCTTCCTCTTAGTCACACAAACATCTCTTATATTGAAAGTGGAACCAGAGTTTGCTTAATTTTTCTGGCACTTTCCTGGCACAGCATGACAATTCACCTCTCAGTTTTGCAAAATGGCACAATTTAATTTAAAATTAACTAATTGTGAAGGGCTTTGTAGACATGAAGTCTTTACTAAAATGTATATTGTCAGCTATATAATAAATCACATCAAGTCATGATTGTGATTTGTAAAAATCTTAAACGATCTTATTAACATGTCATCTTATATTCGTAAGACTCTTTCTTGTAGGCCACATATTCAACCGCCCTCTAACAACATATTACCTCAAAACACATTTTGTCAAACCATAAGTCAAAGGGGATAACACTTCAATGAAATAGGCTTTACAGTGCATATGTGATCCACAAAAAGTCTCACCTTTATTCGGGAGCAAAACATTGGCTTTCTTAAAAGCCCTGTGCAAAGAGGCTTGTTAAGTAGACGCCAAGCATCAGGAGTTGGCAGCATTTGTTGTTGGCTGAGGCTAAGGCTACTAATACCATAAACACAGTTCATGTACAAATATGTTTCAGCAACAAACCACTTGACATTTTATATAAACTCACTTATGCAAATGAACATTGTTTAAAGAATGTTTTTGGCTGTTTGACTTCCAGTTGATAGGAAGCACATTAGACCATTTGTGGTCTAAATTTAAAACATTTAATGTTTTAAATGTCTTCCTTATAAATGCTTTTCACCAAATCAACATTGTGAATTGACAACACTGTCATGTGCATGACAGTACATGTATGTGTCATGCACTGTCATGTACATTATCTTAATATGTGTTAAGATCAAAAAAGTAAAGCAGTTTTTATTTTAAAATTTAAGCCTTTATTGTGAAACTTTGACATTTAGACCATTTTTAGTGTGAAACTTTTACATACCAAGTTACACAAAATATATGATTCTCTACAGGTCATCATTACATTGTGAAACTTTGACATTCACACCATTCTTTAGTGTGAAACTTTTACATACCAAGTTACATAAAATATATGATTCTCAACAGGTCATCATTACATCTCTCTTTTTACTGGAAAAAAAAGTACATGTAAATTAGAAAGTAAGCCCATCCTCAGAACTTAAAAAGACAAGTAGCTCCATAAAAACATGAGAATGTCCATAAAGACATGAGCAAGTTTTGGTAGTGTGCTGCTTGGGTGCATTTATGAGTGAGTTAACCCACTTTCAGGTAGGAAAGGCAGCAGCAATTATATTGGAGTATGTAGGGGTTTTTTTTACACTTCATCAATTGTAAAAAAATAAAAAATAAAAAAAACAGTCTTGCATTAAATGTGAGAGGACTTTTTAAAAAAATATATGAGAACATTTAAATGACTGGCCAATTTTCAGAAGACTTAATGACAAACCAAGGTGAGCCCTCTGATATCTTCTCCATCCCACAGAAAAACAAAAAAGAAAAACATGGATGGTCTGTGGTTAAATAGGCATAACTTTGTATTAAAAAGAAATGTTTTAACACATGATTGAAGCAGCTCTAAAAGTGGTGTAAGGGGATGCATTTAATTAAGGCAAGACCAAAAGAATGTTGTTTGGCAATCATTAACAATGTTGAAAACAAATTTAGCAGCAATCAGCATGAAAACCTTAGTCTACCTGTTAAGACCATCTAGTGGATACCTGGACTTGATCTGCTGCCGATAGACCTGCTCACCTTGAATGCACAGAATGCTTCTAATGTGCTTCCTATCAATTAACATTTCTGCTCCTCAAACACACGGTCAGGTGAGAACACAACTTTTTTTTTTTTTTTTTTTTGTTCCATGACATACAAGAGTGAATGTATTGCATTTTTTCAGGACTACATCCCTTTTCAAGCACACCTGAATCAATGGATTACAAATGACTAATGCTACATGTAACAGGGCACTTAAACTGTTTGTTTTATTGAGATTGAAAACACATCCTCCCACATTCATGGCAATGACGTTGGACTTGTTTGAAGTATTTGCAATGTGGTCCTCATTATTTTTCACACAAAACGAGTACAGATCAAAAAGTGGAGAACAGAAGGGATTGTAAGGACTCATGAGAATGAGCAGTAACCTTGCCAATGGCATTCATTGTATGAGTGTGTGTGTGTGTGTGTCTTGCGTGCGCATAGGTATGTGTGTGTATAGCATCAGTTTGCTTGGAGTAGATATATACTAGGCCAGCTGAGACAGCTTGTACACACCCCAGCATCTGGTTGGTCCCATGTAGATATACTTAAACACACACCTACTTGCAAACACACATTTATTCTTCAAAGCAGGCCCATATTTACTGAGTATGTGTCCATGAGGAGAGGAGATGCAACCTTGTTGAAAGACAGTCTAGGCTTTCACCAAAGAGATGGTAAACTCTTTGGTTGTAGTAATTATGTTAGCGAAGGTTGAAAAACAGCAGTACATCCAACAACAGCTTTTGGTAAACATGTCAAACTCTGTTTGGTGATTTTCATTAAAAAAACATCAAGGCCAATTCAAGAAAGAGAAATATGAGATAAAACTGAACTGATAAAATAAAACAAATTAAACTAAAAAACTAATTTGAAATGTTTCATCTTTAAATGGCTTGCCTCAGAGGAGCTCCTGCAAAATGTACTAGTACAGGAAAGTTAAAGTAATGATTTAATTTCTTCAGCAACATAGTTTCACAGACTTGAAATAAGTAGGATTCACTATATGGTTGTAAATATTACATGAGTCAGGTCGTTGAGAGAGTAATTGGCTTTTAGAGTTGGCTGATAGTGCTCTACCAACCTTGCTGAGATTTATAATGTTGACTTACTGTACAAGACACAGAAGGTAATCACTGACACAGTTTGTCCCAAAGTGCAATCTATCTCTCACCCTCCAGCATTAGAAAAGGAGTGCAATTCTTTAAGGGCAAACAGGTGCCAACCTCAATCAACTTGGAATTCTTAATACATAAAAAGGCCAACTGAAATAAAAGAAAGTAAGGTTTCATCTGTTAAAATTAGATCAAGGCAAATCCAAAGCTTGATTCTAAATGCTTTTTTTTTTTTTGTCTTTCCATTTGATCTCTGCTAATTCATCTTCAAGTCTCCCCCAGTCACTCTCTCTAGGTTTTGTTGGAATTAAATTGATTTGCATAATGAAAGACGATCAAATTTGCCGTGCAGAAGTAAAATAGAAATAAAAGAAGGACTTTCCTCCGAGGGCGAATGGGGTAGGAGCCACATGAGAAAGGGAGAGTTGAAAGAAAGAAACAATAAAATGCAATTATACAGCTTCAATAAACCCATAATTCCAGCACGTACAAAAATACCCAGATAGGCGGTTCATATTATTTCATTTGACAAAGCTGTAAAGGCTCATTCAAAGCTGCACATGCTTCACAAAACCACAAATGGTCTAATCACTTTATATTTTTTTTCTATTGAAGGGAATTAGTATGTTGCTAACCCTTGTGACTGTCTTCACTTTCTAGGTGTTATTACTAATTACATTTCTGCTATGATGGTAATGCTCAGCAATCTCCAACAAAGAGACTCATCTAATTATTCTATGTTGTATATATCAGGACAGGGTGCAATTCTGAGGTGGTGGAATTATTTTATTTCCAGCAGCTTTGCATTCTGATATTTATGAAATGTTGATTTCTACCAAATGTTAATATAAATCCCCAAAAGAAAGAGAAAATGAGACAAAAATGAGCCTTCTATTAGTGTATCCAAGGTAACTAAAGTAGCTTTGCCTTAAACTTTGCTTTGAGAAATAAATTTTTCTTATATTGATTCTTTTTTTTATTAGAAAAAAAAGAAAAATAATGACGCTACATTCCTTGTAAAATAATTTTCAAGAATCACCTGCCTACCAAATATATCCTAGACAGGAAAATATCTTCTCTTTGCTTCATGTAACAGCTTGGCAAAACTGAAAGGATTTCCTAATTATTTCTTTACTAATTAGCAGCCATTTTTAACCAATTTCAGAAAACGTTACAAAACACAAAATCCTGTTTCATCCAAAATTCTAAAGTGTAAAGCTAAGTCTTAATTTGATACGTAAAAAAAAAAAGGCAAACCATAGAAACATAGTTCACAAGGTGAATAGTTCATTCATGAAAATAGAAAAGGTGCTTACCTAAGATATACCTGCTGCTCTGGTCCACCTGTGCCAACATATTTTTCTCCAGCAAGAGTACTTTACTGAGACAAAGTGATATTTTTTGCACATTTAATTTTGTTTTTATATTTTCTCCAGCCTTAAACAGTTTATACAATAGTGTACCAAGCATGTTTATTGTAAATGTGTTATAAAAGACCTATTTACAGAAAGGAAATTGGATTTATTAAAGTTTGGATTTATTAATGTTTTAAATGTCTTAACGTTTTAAAGCTATTTAAATTGTTCTACTTAACATGACACAGCTCAGTAAGTGCATTCAAGGCTTCTGCTTTGTTTCCTTCGTCTCATTCCTTGTGTGTCTTGTGGTTGGATCCTCTTTCCAGCCATCATCCTCTTACATCATGACAAAGAGTTCTATTGCCAAACCCCTAAGTGTCTAAAATATTTATAAGTCATAATTTATTCAGGTAAAATGTAGGTTTAAATTTTAAAATGCTTCGAGGAGGCTATTAGTGCCAACTCATCTGGAGACAACACCACTAAAGAGCCATCAAGAAGGTTTACTCAGAGCTTTGTGTTTCAGGCAAATCCCTTAACTGTACTTTCCATCAACACACCCACATATTAGAGTATTAAAATTTGCTGAGTTAGTAAAATTTTAAGACTGCGCACATAATATACGAAACAAAAAATAATATGTTACTATAAAATACTCAGAAATTGTTTAAGGAACGGAATGGGAGATGTGAGATAAAAGGGATATTTAACTTAAAACAACCATGTATAAATGCTATTAAAAAGTATGTGTCTCTCTGTTGCTGGCTTTAAGCTTTGAAATAGTTTGGCAGAAGATCTCAAACTAAGTAACATCATGGAAAAGTATAAAATGAATTAAAACATAAAATGATTAGAAGCTATTAAGGAACTTGAACATTTGAAATCTAATTAAAACCTTTGTGATGGTGATTTTTAATCTTTCTGTTTTTTGTTCCTCTCTGGGCCGGGGACCTGTCCAGGTATCCCACCTCTCGCCCGTTGACAAATGGAGATAGCCACCAGCACCCTCGCGATATGCATGTTCGATAATGGATGGATGGGTTTTTGTTTCTTTTTCTTCTTCTCGTGTTTGTATTCAATTGTTGATTCTGTGTATTTTGTTAATATACTAAAGCTATGAAGAGTGAAAGTGCTTTATTTGCAATGAACAAGTAAGGGTAGGCTCTTATATCTTATGAATTTTAATATTTGACTTTTTTGAATGCCATTGAATGCAGTAGGAATGCTGATAGATTTTTCAGAAATGCTATTATTATTGTGTACCCATCTTTGTGTTTTAGATTGAATAAATCCATCCATCCATCCATCCATCCGTCCGTCAGTGGATCTAATCTAATCTTATGTATTGGTCACTTTGTTCGCAGGTCATTTGCTTTTTGTCAGAGTATTTGTTTATTTTGCACTTTGTTTTCACAATAAACTGAACTGTCTTAGGCAACAGTTATCCAACTAATCTTACCCATTCCCATTGCATCCAAGTGTACTAAACAATTATTATTTTGTTTTTAGTTTTTGTGTTTGTGTATTTATTTAAATGTAGATGACTACTTATCCACTTTCCCACTCCTAAAGACAAAAGAAGGTCATAATTAAGAAAAATAAATGTGCTAAACAGACAGATTATTACAAAACCATTTTTAGTGATCTGTGTGTAATTGCTAGTTACCACATAACACCAAGAAACTAAACCACTTTTACCACAGCTTCTTAAATGGGAACAGATAGAAAAACCTGTCAGAATGAAGAAAAAACATTGTTGCACAAAGTAACAAACTTTCCAGAAGGACAAGGACAAGGAAAACTTAGAACAAAGCGCGATAAGTCTCGTTTTGACAAGCACTTAAGTTCAAGTAGCTACTGTGATAGCAAAATTTTATGTGGGGGAGTTGTGATGTCTATAGGGACTAAAAGTGAGAAACATCAAACCACAAAAACAAATAATAACATAAAGAGGCTGGCATAAAACAACTGATTCCTAGTAGGATCAGCAGTACACATGTGGCAGCATCAAGTGATATTGCATGGTTGTAGTCTTTAAGTTGTTTTTAACCATGTTCAGATTATAAAGGAGAAATCTGTGTTGGATTACATACTACAGTTTCCACAATTATCAGTACCCTAGGTGTACTTGTAAAATAAAAAGTCTTTAAATTAATCTTTTATTGCAGCAGCGTTGTCTCAGACTTAGCAATTTGGAAGAAATCAACCATCTGGTTTTAGATTGTAGTGGAATCCATTCTTTTAGAGCTTGAGAAAAAGGCCTGAGTCTTAAGTTGAAGGCCTGTCGTAAATGGCAAGAGGTCAAGAATCAAACCTTGAACAGATGTGTTGAAAACTACAGCTTTCCATAGTGTGCCTGCTTTACCACTGAACCATGTGGCATCCCAGCCAGGCATTAATTTGAATGCATTTATTAAAGTAGAAGAAAAATCAATTGTAAAATCTATTTTCTTTTATATAAGACATGCATTGATGTTATGTTCAAAAGTAAGGAAACTACAAGAACTGTGTCAAACAAGCCTGGATGGGGACCATGCATAGTGAGGAGGATTGTAAATCAGTAGAATTGCAGCACTAAATATTACAGAAAACTACATGGAAGTTGCAAAATCTCCATGACAATAACTTACTAATGAGATTAAACATATCTTTACCAGGGTTGCTAATATATGTGAATTGTGCTGTGTCAACTGGGGTATGGATCAATACGTTGTTAGTACTGTATATGCTGTGTGTGAATCAATAAATAATTAATAAATTGCAAACTTTTAATTCAGATTTTGACACCTACACAGGACACCTGGTATGTTCCCTGACAGTAAAGAAAACTATTTATCCTTTACTGTGTTAGTGCAAAACCTCAGATCCTCCAGTGTGTCTTTTCCTGGCAGCCTGAAGCTTCAACAAACAGAAGGATTAACTGAACCTTTTGCTTTTAACACCTATGGAGCTAAAACAATCTACACAAGATGCACAAAAGAAACAGCAAACCCAAAATCAATAACATTATATTAATTTCCTAAATGCCTGCATGTGTTAGTGCCAGTGATGCTTTACTGCAGAAGTGCTAAATTACTTTCTGTTTTTCTGAGCACTAATTCATAATTTGTGTTCATGCATACAGGGCTTCTTTGAATGCTAGCAGAAGTTTTCTGCTCAAAGCCAATAGCAGATTTACTACAGAGCCTATGCTTATTTTTCTTTGTTTTCTGGAGGGGAGTTAGGAGGGACTGGTAGGTATGTGAAACAGAAGTTCTCTCTTTTGTGTTTTAAAGGCTTTCCTAAAGAGGTTAATCATCAGTCAGCTTGATTATTTAGTACTTCTCAGTCAAAGAATCAGCAGGTTCCTTTCACATAAAAGGGACATAAAAGATCATGGAAGGCTAGAAGTGTAAAATTTTAAACACAATCTCTTCAACTTCCCAAGCATTTGTAATGCAAACCAGGGCCATGTCTGTAATGTAGCTGCCGTAGGCACTTGCAAAGCCTCCCTGTCTCCTTACACTGGGGAAGTGATTTACAATTTAGATGCATGTTATAATTTGATGCCTTTATTCTCTCTTCATTGTGTTTGATCTTATGGACCTGTCTTCGTTTTAAACTTTTTCTTGTAAATGTAACTTAACACAAACTTATGTTTTTTTCTTTTCATTTCCTAAAACAAATTGAACATTTTAGCAAACATTTGCTAAATTAGTGAAATAGCAACAAAGAAGTAAAATACTTTCACCCAGCTTTCAGTAAAATATTTGTCAGTGTGATAAAAACAAGTAATTTTATGATTAAAGGACACACTGACTCTCTGTCAAGAGTGCAGTTTTTATAAAGACTCAATGGCCATGTTAGTACAACAGTCATCTCATTTTAACATTTGGGTTTTTCAGTGAACAATATTTATTTTATGATGTAGGCCAAGTTTGTTTAAGGGGCCTCTCTTAATCAAAACAAATTTTTTTCGACCTGCTAAAAGCCAGTATTTTCTTTATTATGCCTTGAAACTAAATGACTAATGTTATGCAGCTATTAGGCAACATATGATTGATATTTCCTGCAGTTCACATTTACGTCCCCCTCCCACCACCAATGTTTAATCAATTGTCATTACCAAGTCAAGTACAAAGAGAAGAGAAGCGAAGATTTAATGTGCTCTCCACTATCCCCTCAAGAACTGTCAGTCACCAAAGCTCTATCTGCATAACTAATGGCCATCTTCTTATTGTCCTTGGAATTTGGGGGAGGATTTTCTGACTGATGGCAACACACTTCACATGTGTAGGTCATCACAAAGGAGTGACATGTTGCTTGGCAGTGATAAAGGTGATGCTCTTTTACAACTGAAGAATATGAGCACAGCTGGGAACTTTCTGCTTGTTTTGAAGAAAACTGATATTTTATAGAATTAGACACATGACATGAGGTTTACTCAGCAGGATGGCACTCTTATGTTTCTTATATTTATATCCAGTCCTACTGACTTTGAAGCTCATGATGATCTACAAAGTCTATGGCCACAAGCCTGTAGCCTTTGTCAGTCAGAAAACGCTGAAGGGACAGGGATAGCAGTGAATAAATGCCTGCCAAACCCTTTCTTCCAAAAGACACACATATCATTAGGGAACTTATGCAGTACAACAAAATATAGTCGGAAGCACTTTGTTGAAGAAATGCAAGGGGTGATCCGAAGTGTAAAGTCAATCTAAATTGCTTTCACATTGTAAATTTGCTTGAGTTAATGAAGTGTTCCACCTATTATTTTTAGTTTCTGAGTTTCAAGTCAAAACAATTCACTGAAATGTTTTCCAGATGTTTTTTCTTTACTTAGCAATGTGGATGTTTTTTGGGTTTTTTTCTCCAAAACTCAAAATCAAATACAGTTAAAAGTACACTTGCATCTAGCCCATCGAATCATTTATTTGCGGGTTAGATTTGTCACAACTCATTAAATCAGTCGCATAGCTTGCAAAAGACACTGTCTTTTAAAATTTTTCACATTTCATCAAATTAATTTAAGTATTTTATTAGGATTTTACATAACAGATTAAATGTAATGTATGGCTGTGAAAAGAAAATATGATTATGCATGTTTCCAGCTGTTTTATAAATAATTGTATTTCCAATTACACTTTGTTAGTCTGATGCCGCTAAATAAAATCCATTGCAAATGCCTCTGGAAGTCCTCTAATTTGTAAAAAGAGGCTACATGTGTCTGGTTTAAATTTTGTATAAATTCAACTGTTCTGTGAAGCCCTTGTGTCACTGAACATCAGTGAACAAACGGAAAGATTAATATTTAAGAAGTCAGCAAATATGTCAGACGTAAAAATGCTGAGAACTTTAAAGCAGGTTAATATTGTCAAAATAATTTCAACATTGTTCACATCAACCTTAAATACCTCAAATAGATAGAAAAAAATGTGGCGCAAATATGCAAACTTTTGTCAGATGTGACGAAATTGGATGTTCAACATGCAAAAGGCAATTTTGTGGCAAGTAAGTAATTTTTCACCCTAAATTGTAAAACATACTACTGGCACCATCATGTTGTAGGCTTACTTTTCTTCAGCTACCACACGGAAGATGGTAACAGTCGATGGGATGGGACATAGATGGAGCTTTAACCCTCCTGCAGTCTTAGTGTGATGATCAGATGGAGCACAGATGTCATGATCGGACAACATGACATCTGCATCTATTTAGTCCTTTCTAATGTAAATAGAAGAATTTAGATTTCTAACAAAAAAGGCATCGAAAAAGCACACTTTGGGGTCAGTGCCACCCACTGGGACTGCGCACAGGGTGAAAAGCTTGCAGGACTCAATGGACCCCGTCTCTTAGGACTGCAGGAGGGATTAATGGGGTCATTCTGAAAGAAATCTTAATAGAGGTTGCAAAAGACATATTACTGGAGCCTTTCCATAGGAATATTATTAAACATATAATCAAAGTTATAATGAAATAGTATATTCACAGCAAACTTTTATATTCAGGAGTTAGAAAGACAAAATCCAGGCCTAAAGCCAATTCAGAATGAAATGCAGAATTTAAACTAATCTCACATTTAATCCAATGTGACTGTTGATGTGTGATTAAAACAAATATGAATTGTATTAATTTTGCTTCAAACTATGCAATTTTTTGTGTGTTTTCTGTCTCAATAAATCCAAATAAAATCATGCATACATCAAGTTTCTAATTATAACTTCACATAAATGGGGAAACAATTCAGTAGTACAAATACATACTCTGTAGTACTTCCTTAAAACGTAGAAAGTACATTGTTTTATAAATTGCTATTATGTTAGAATACTAAAACAAGAATGATAACAATCCAACTGCAACAACATTAAATGAAGATGTTTCTCTTAAATGCCAAAATTAAAGCATAAATGTTCTGCTGTTAGGCTGAAATTATTTTCTCCATCAAACATAATTTTTCGACAAAACAGTTTACTTGAAGAAGAGTATTATCAGGTGAACGTGAATCCCATTTACTGTCTTACAGGCCATTTTAAAATCAGATGAAATTAACTTTGTATGCTTTGGCATTCTCTGGTGACTTTGACAATTACAGTGGTTTGGCAGAAGACAGTCATGAGGGAGATGAGCTGAGTAGAATTTCTTTGTTTGGCTGGATCCTCTCATATGGTGTGTTTGTTTCAACCTAAAACTATTCTTTCTATCTATCCCTGGTGTAAATAAAAACAAGCTCTGCAAATATTCATAATTCAGGAAATGTCTTCAGCAAACTATTCACACACAACTGTTAACACGGGGGCTCTATTCACTTTATCACTGGCATCTCATTTAATGAGCAATTTACAGTCAATACACCACTGCACACATTTTGATTTACAAAAAAGTTAAATATTTATTGGTCTTTTTCTTTTTTATAATTTTTTCCATACATTTGCAATTTAAGGTAAATATGGAATAACTTGGGATAAAAGGTTGATGTGATCCGATGTGATCATGTGTTACCACAACCTCCCCAAGCCCAATGAAAACAACCCAACAATAAATAAAATAAAATAAAATAAAACAATTTGACTATAAAATGGAATCAACAAATTTTACACACTCACACAAAAAATATGAAAAAAACTTCTGGCTGTTTTTGTCACAAAGTTGACCACCAGCCTGCTTCATAAAACAGTCATTTGTTTTTATTTTATTAAAATTTTTTTGTGAAACCCTGCAGCAGTTTGTGTCTTGTTGCCCCACAAATGGCTGCAGAGAAAGTAGGAAAAAGACACTGTTAATACATAATTGTCCTCAGTTTCTCACCTTCAAAATTTATCTTTTAATAAACCACAAAAAAATATGTTTGTTTTTTTTCTTTCTGTTTCGTATTTCTCTTCTGTGGGTTATTGTACAAAACTTATCAAATAAAATAAAACATTTTTCCAGTGTGTAATTTTTAGATGGCCCACATATCACTTCGGTATTTGTGTTTTGTGTAATGATCTGGCACTGCTGTTCTTTCTTCTCCTTTAGTAAAATCATTCTCCATTAATTTGTATTCAACACTAAGAGTTACCATTGTATGAATAAATAAATAAATAAAAATACATAAATATACGAATATTCCTTTTTTTAAATATGTCATTCAAACAGTGCACTTCCATATTACTAAGTTTTACCCAAGTAATAATGATTCTCTTCACTCTTAGTGTCATTTAGTAGCTTTAACTAAAGAGTTGCATGTTGGGCGCATAAAATAATCCCTTTATAAACAAAAGAAAAATTACTAAATAGCACTTTTTATGCCCCCATTTTTTTAGCCTAAAAATATTTTAAAAAAATCAAAACAAAAGTTTAAAATCAATGTCGTCTCAGAGCTCAAAGTCTACATTGGAGAATTTCCAAAATGAGATGAAGAGGTTGCACTCTGACTGAAATGAGCACACAAGGTTAGCTCTGATGATTTTAGTAGAGTGCCAGAGGGTGAGGAGACAGAAAAAACGAGGAAAAAGGAGTATTTAACTGTCTCTCTGTAAATAAGAAACTGTGCTAGGATGTTTCCTCCTCAGTCTTTCCTGGAGCATAGTAGCCTGCCAGTTGCCTAAAGCGTGGCCCCCAGTCGCTGAGGTAGGAGAAATCCAGCTCAGATGTGGTGGATAGTGTGTGGATTGAACTGAGTGAAAGCGCAGGTGAACTGGTGCCCTCAAAGGCGTATGTCTGGAATGAGTCATATGGCGGCACTGACAGGTCAGCGTCAGCCTGCTCCACCTTCTTTCGTATGTAGCCTTTGAAAAGGGAGAAGTCTGTTGCTGCTGCCATAGCTCCATCCACCCCACCTCCCACTCTGTTTGCCTGTATCCACTGAGGCAACGAGCGGATGTCGGGTCCAGAGTCACAGCTTTTGGCCTCTGGGAAGTCATAGAGGTTCCTCAGTGCGCTCATGTCATATGCCTGAGTGTCCTGCTCCCCTCCGCCTTCGTCATTGTATTTGATGACGTTATCTCTCATGTCCTCCTCGTCCTCTGCCATCCTTTGGCCTTTCCTGTGGCGTTTAAGGGTGAGGATCAGCAAGACAAGAACTGAAAATGGTAGAAAGCAAAAGAAGATACCACTTTATTAAAGCTTTGAAATGATATATTTACAGATATAAAATCTTCAAAATACTTTCAATAGTAGAAAAACATAAAAAAGATGATGCAGGGTTACACTGAAATAATTTTAAAAGCTCAAAGTACAAGATATTGACAGTGACATGCTCTGTAAAATATGAATCAGTGTTAGTTTAAAAAGCAAAAAATATTAGAATATAAGTCCTCATCATTGTCTCAAAAATGTAAACTCTATTGACGACAACAACTTGTGATACAAAAAATTGACAAAAAAATCACAAAAAATGTGTTTATCAAATTTTCTCCTTAGATGATAGTTTTGAAACTATTTAAAGTTTGTACCTATTCTCTCTAAAACTTTGATTTATCCTACCTGAAGGTAATGTATGATCAAGTTTTCCATTTCAAATACATGAGAATTGATTTTTCACATCTTTGATAGCCTTACAAAAAATCTGCTACAAAAAGCCCTAATGGTGCCCGATACCACATCAATACTCATTCAAGTCTAATAAAATCAAGATGGTTGGGTTTTAACTTGGAAATGTAAGCATTCAGCAAAAGAGACAATATGTCAGAGACATAAGTTCAAGCTAAAAAAGATGGATTAGGACACAAAAAGGCTTCAAAAGAAAACTAAGGCTTAATGTTTGTTGCTGAAGATAAATAACTTTATTTTCTGATTATTTTGATTGATGTAAAAACAGTTTTTTGATTAGATATCCACACTTACAGTGCCTTGAAAAAGTATTTGTCCTCAGACAAATTCCTTCTTTCTTGACATTGTTGTCAGTTAAACCATAATTATCAAACATAACTTAATATCTGACAAAGATAAATACAAAATGTGGTTTTGATGATCATTTTATTTATAATTACATAATTAATTTATAATTTAATTGCCCCTATATACTGATTACTGATACTGAACAACTTCTATCAAGTTCTTGTTATATTTTTCAGTGAACTAAGATATTTTGACCCAAGCCATTTTAAAGAACAGTTTTTTATAAGGCAAATTTGTGGCAATAGTGGCATTTATTACACAACAAGAAGAGCAGAGTGAGAAGAGGAAGACATGCAGCAAATGGGCCAGGGCCAGGAATTGAGACAGTTGTGTTGAGGACTGTAGCCTCTGAGTATGATGCAACTGTTCTACCACTGAGTCATGTGGTGCACCTAGAAAAACTACTTTAATTCAGCCACAATAGAGGATTTTTGCTTTGGATCTTTAATCCTGAAAAGGTAAGGAGCAAAACCAAAGTCTGGAGAGAAAACAGAATTCATGGTTCCATTAACCACAGGAAATCCTCCAGGTTCTGAAGAGACAAAGGAAGACTGGACTAGCACAATCCCACCAACAGTTTCTGGTATTATATTTGGTCTTGTCAATCCAAAGAATATTTCAGAAATATTTGGCTCATCATGATGGTTTTTTGGAAACATTACATGGGCATTTGTGTTTATCTTGGATTGCAGAGGTTTTTGTTATGGATCTCTACAGTTATGGTTTTGCCTTTTCTTTTTCTTACTGCTAATTGACTTCAAATTCAGATTATCTTTATTTTTATTCAACAAAACAACACTAACTGATTCTCTGACCTTAAATGTCTTCTTCTCCCAAGATATTATTTGACCACAAAACAATTATAAGCAAACAAACAAATTTGTAAAATAAACACAAATAAAAAAAAGATACATTTTAAATATATATATAATTGAGATAAATACATATTTATCTCAATTTTAGTTTTAAAGTT
Organism: Alfaro cultratus; assembly: GCA_903066825.1. Taxonomy (NCBI): domain Eukaryota; kingdom Metazoa; phylum Chordata; class Actinopteri; order Cyprinodontiformes; family Poeciliidae; genus Alfaro; species Alfaro cultratus. Next base: position 17,979 of record CAEFZX010002184.1, on the reverse strand, counting down.
GAAAAAAGCTCATTCTTACCCAATAAAATAGCATTGTGGGCGGACAACATCAGTGTTACTAGCACAGTCAGATATATCAAGAGGTTGCATTTTTTATTCTCCTCTGCATTGTACAGTTTGAAATATGCTGTAATATTTTACAGTCCAGTACTTTCAGAATATTAAACAGTAGTAAAAATATACAAACCTATAAGTGTCTGTCACATCTGCTGGTGTTGAAAAAGCACCTCACCATTTTAGATGTCAAGTCTGATTTTAGCTCAGAGATGTCCCACAAATCCATGTAAACCAGACAAACATTCCAGGAGCACACTTTCAAATGCAAATAATCTGCCATGTTTCCTTCAAAACCAACATTAAGCAGGAGGATACAGAAGAAAAAGAGACAAAAAGCTGCTAACAAGTAAAAAACAGTGCTGTGCTCTAAATTGGCTGACTAAGAGATATGTTATCAAGTAAATGCATTTACAATTGCTTCATTCAGCCCTTTTTAAAGAAATTATTAAGCACAATAAGCTTCAAAGGGGTCCTACACTCTCTTTATTGAAACATATCGACATAGTATGTTAAATGGAGATTGTTCTTAAACAGCACTGATGAACAAATGGTGACAAATGCATTCAAATAAAAACTATCCAATTAATATCTTATTATTTGAGTGGCACTAAAAATTTATACATACCCATTAGGGTAAATAAAAAAAGGAGAAACCCCATTTGAATTTACAATAATGATTGCTAATAGATAGTTGACTTTAGATAGCTTGGTAGTAAAAATAAAGCTCTAAACCACTTTCACTTACCACCATTGACATGAGGTCAAGTAAATTATTTAAATGATGATGCAGTGGTCATTTTGAGTAACATATCTTTTTCATTATTTTGCATATTTCACTGTAATTTAAAACAATATTTATAATAGGTAATGAGTCAATTACATGAACTGTTTACAAATAGATCACAACTATGTTGGGGTTTCACAAATAATTGTCAAACTGAAAGAAAATTGAGAGCTACTGCAAAACTACTGCAGAATTTTAGACTTGATACAAGTCAGAGTTCAATTCAAGTAGGAAAAATAAAAGTAAATTAACTTGCAATCCATATCAGGTTTTGATATTGTTTAGGAATTTGTAATTTGTGCAGACATATCACAGTAATCTTTGGCAGCTTATATAGATCCAAACAAATATTCATTGTTACTTAAGAGTGTTTTCTAGTTCTAAAATAAAATTTATAAAACATGATATCCTAGTCTATCAGCTTGTTTTATAGCTAAGAGTCAGCAATTGGCTGTGACACTACAAAACCACCAACGGAATGTGTAATTTTTCCTTTCTTAAAAAACAAAAAATACAAGTAAAGAGTTATTTGGATTTAGTTAAAAGTAGACCCCATGAATCTTTAAGAACAGTTAAAAATGTGCCAAAATCAACAAACTATCAGAGATAAAAAAAAAAAGAAAAAAAAAAAAGAGGACTTTCTGTTATCCTGGGGGTTGTTGGTTTGCCCATCACGACAGCCATCTATTTGCTATAAATTTATATATTATTATTATATATTATTGGTCCTTCATGAAGTGTGTACATGTAAATCGCACATGGACCTAGATAACTACATTTTGTATGCATAGAAAGCACCCTGTGGGCAGATGTTTTTTTTTTTTAAATTAACTATTCTCCTCTTAACAAAGGGCAAATAATACAAAAAAAGCTTTAAAATAATTTCCATCATGTCCTTTTTCTATTATCTGTAACTGTCTGAATTTGTTGCACGTGTCCTGAAAGTAAGACTAAAATATATCCCTTTGCAACTGTAAATCTCTTACCAGACTAAGAAGCTCTTTATGATCTACAATGGATTTTATATGGAATCTGACTGATAGCGTTGTTCTTCACTCACATTGTTTTGCTGGGCATCATTGGGGAAGCAGCATTTGTTATCATTGTCTTATTCTTCTCTTCAATGAATGGAGCGAATTAATTGCCATGAGGCCTAAAAAAAAATCAGTTTTCTTTTTTTTTTTGTATTTTGCGGTGCATACTTCCATGCATACTAAACAAGCACTAAGACAGTTACTCTAAATCCACCCTAATGAGAGAAGTGAAAGAGAGAGAAAAATGCCCCATTCTGAGCTCTTTTCTTGTATAAATTTTGTTAAAGAATCTGTGGTGATACGGGACAGTCTAATAAAAAGGCAAAAACCTGTCAGACTGTGCAATATCACTCACTTTTAGGTGTGCAGATGCCTGGATGGTGAAACTCTGCAAGCCTATTTCTATTTACCTGGACAATTAGCACACCTTTGAAAATGTCAATAAACACCATGTACAGAATTTACTCTTGCTGGAAGCTTATGTACCTGTGTTCAGCCGTCTCCTATACATACAAAGCTGATACCCATGTGTACAGATGTTGTGATAAGTGTTCCTGACAAGACAGTTAATTTCCCCTTGGGCTGCGCTGGTTGCCCTCACGCGGGAGTTCATCACAAGCAGATGGGAGGTAATTGGAATGGATGCAAGCAGATGCTGCGATGCAATGAAATGGATTCATCACATCAGGCCTATATAAGAGCTGATGGAGGGAGTGTTTGTTTGTACGGTAATTAGGCAGAAATTTGTTTTCATTTTTCTCATCATTCTGCAATTGATGCAATAGAGGTGGTCCAGCCTCCAGAGAAAGATTGTTGGCCAGTTGATTAGTCATTGTGTGCCCAGCAAGAGACCATGCATGTGCGCAAGAAAGAAAAAACAACAAAAAAAACTAAACAATGTGAAAACAATAATAGACCATAAAATAAATAGATTGTATTGCTGTTAAGAGGGTTTTGATGAGGGCTGTATGCTCAAGCAGTTTGCAGCTTGATGCATGTGGTACAGTAACTAAGTAACTAGAAAAGTGTTGGAGGCTATTGTTGAGATAATATTAGACTACTGTCAGATGCTTTGTGCTAATGTTGTTATTCATAGCACGATAGTTGTGAGAACACTGCTTGTCCATTGATCCTGACCTGACAAACCCAGAGATTTAATTGTTACTAAAGATTACTAGCAGAATATAGGAGCTGCAACTTAGTCAGCTAAACAAGTTGTTCAATGCTTTGATAAGAAAAAAAAATGTTGTTAGGTATTTCTACTATTTTCTACTATCATGGTGGCTAGAAGTTGACAGAAAATGTATTAACTCTTGTAACAGGAATGAATATGGATACAATTCAGTATAAAAACAAAACACATAGGTCCTGATTTTCTAAAGGTTTGTGTGTAGATTAGCAAAATGATGCAGGCGTAATAATCTTGCATGTTTGCTTTCATGAATGCGTAAAACAGATGATGATCATCTGAAATCGCAAAATACTCTGAGGATTAGCAAATATTACCACCTGCGGTGTGATTTATTAAACTTGAACCTGATTCCTCTGTGCTGTTTATGCATGTTTATCTATCAAATTTGAAAACCAGGTGTAAACTCCCACAAACAAATGTCCATGGTCATTGTGACAATCAGAAGGCATAGAAGCAATGACAAAAGACAATGCTTGTCAAATATTAAGAATATTTAAAGAATGTAAAATATAAATACTAAAGAAATGATTAAAAATAGCCTTCAGCAATGCCAATTATGAACTACAGGATTACCAAATAATTCCAGTGTACCATCACTTTATGGCAGCACACTGTTATGTCTTGATACTCTGCAGAACAGTGTGTATATAGTCTGCTGCATATTCCACAAATTGTGCAGACAAAAGATGTCTGTGTGAGACAAATGAATACAGCCGGACTGCTGACAATGTTATGCAGTTAAGCCAAAACAAAACAAATACCACGATTAGATATAACAAATTAAATGCCACCCGAGACCAGAAAACCATCACAGAGCCAAAGAAATACTGAAGATAAAACAAATACAAAAAAAAATGCACCATGCGCAAGAGACCTGACCCCCCTCCTTCACCTCTGAAACTTCCTTTACAGTATTGTATGAGGCAGATTCATGTTATAATACATCCTAATGTGCAATCTGCACCACTTTTCAACATGAAATCATTTGCACATGAAATCTTTGGAGATCGTGCGCAGCCTAATGCACCCATAGTGTACAGGTTTTGTTAACAAGGACAGCATAAAAATGGTCTGTTCTTTCACAAAGTCTTGCTCTTTCCTAGGGTGAAGTATTAGTTTCCACCTTGTGCTGATGATGGGCCCATGTTTTGCACAACACCAAAACCATGACACATTGCAGAGAGGTTTTTTATGTGAATAGGGTTGCTTCAGGTTTGCAGATAACAGATTTGTTGAGGCTTTAAAACTGTGATAAATAAGTGATGCTCTGCTTTTCAAGTTCACCATTTCATTAATGGAGATATACTTTTAATAGCATTCATTAGAAAACCTCTTAAATGAAAAGAGAACAATGCAAGTCATAGTTAAAGCAACATCATGTCACATCATCCATCATTCACTCCCTGCACTGTATAAAGTTTGTAGAGTCACAAAGCGGAAACAGAACACTCTGACATTATTGTCGCTTCTTGCTCTCAGTAAAGAGTGCAATGCAAAGACTTACAGTAGTGGTAAGGGCCAGTAAGAGGCTAACTCATACATTTTTAAAATATTTCAATATCAGCTAGCTTTGGTATTTGAGAGTGTAAGCATGTATATTACCATACTGGTCTATATATATAAAAAAATCTAAACTTGTCTGGAGAGATTTGACCATTTAAAGCTTCTCATGCAGAGGGACACAAGTGCTGAGGCAGCACTTTGCCTGTTTTTGCTCTCTAACCTTCCTGCACTTCACTCTCATCCATTCTATTTCTGCCTGTGTTCCATGGATCAAAGTGGCGTCATATCAATCATAACACCAGGTAGAATTTGCACTCCCCTGTTAAACAAAAGCCTCTTTGTCATAAAAAGCAGATACAAAATGTCCGACATGAACATGATGGTAAGATCAAAAGTCTGTTGTATTTTGATGTCATGAATCTCAATATTTCTGCCAATGCCTGCGCAAATATACTGGTAAAATATGGATGACTTTTAAAAATAATCAACTCATTAAAATGCACTTGGCCACATGATTTTTGAGGAAAAAAAGATTTTAAACCTCAGATGCAGTATTTATACTTTTCTTCAGAACATCCTAGGCTTCAGTTATAATTTCTGTTTGTTCAAGTTGACTTCTGGTGTTACCCCAAAAAAGGCAAAACTAATCAATTCAAAACAAAATACTTTTATAAGGATCTCTTTATTTATGTATCTCTCAGACTAATTTAAGTGAGGACATTTATCTGCTTACCTATTAGTATGAGCATGCAGACCAGAAGTGCTATAAGCGCCCCAGGGCTAAGAGCTGCACTCATTACATAGGCTGTTGCATTGCAGGTCTGGATAGCTCCCTCTGCATTTAGAGAGAAAGACAAAAAATAAGCATTTGCTGTAACATATTTGACACTGGTGTTAAGTCAATTAAATGGACAGCCACTAACTTCTCAAAAGCAAAAACATTCCTTTCACCATGTCTATATTTACAGATTTGAAACCTGTGTAAGAGGCCGTTTGTCGGCAGATTTTATTGTGATGTGTTGTTTTGCTTTCCATAAATATAGACTCAGAAGAAATGTTTGCTAAGCAAAACAATGACACGTTGACCTTTTCATTGCACCATTGCTGCTGCCGAGGGTGACAGTGATGTTAATGTTAGTAATGGTGCTACCCCCGCAGTGGCTCTCACCTGTGTCGCAGCCACAAACATGGATGGTCAGGGTGCCTGTTGAGCTGAGGGAGGGAGGTCCGCTGTCAACAACAAGAATGGGCAGGAAGTACACATTCTGTTCATGGCGGTTAAAGCTTGACTTCTGGGTACGGATGCCAGCTGTGTTGTCTTGATGTGGGATGCGATTTAGTCAGGAGTGTGTCGGGGTCAGACAGATAAGATAAAGCAGAGAATTACATATGAGTCACTGTATGTTAGAAGAACCTCTCATGCTCATCCCAGTGAGTCATTTTCTTTTCTGTTGTAGACTTCAAACTTTTGAATATAGATGATAGCTAAACAGTGTTTAGCAAATAGACACACAGTACTTTCATATGTGCAGCAGCGATTGCAATAAGAAAAACTTTTTGAATAATTTCTAAATCATCTTACAGCACATTTCTATCACTTTAACCAATCTAAAAGAAAAAAAAAAGCTTAATCCAGACCTAGATCAGTTAAATATTTCCATGATATTGTGTGGTGCTGGTTGGCATGTAGATAGGTGTAAGATGCCTACACTTAGAGAATTTAGACTGTCTAAAAGTGACATTTGGGGGAATTTTTGTTTTTAAATTTCCCTAGCCTTTCTCCTCAATGTGCATGGTTGCAAGATAAACTTCCAGACTTTTCACAATTTATTTTTATTTTTTGTATTTATTTATTTTATTTTTAAAATTATTTCACTGAATATAAGTTTGGTATAATAATTTCACAATAGTAATCTGATATTTGACAGCTATCATATACCTGCCTTAATTAAATGGTATGTTCTTTTTCCTTTTCCATTTGGAAGATTGGCTTTTGGAATTGTATCAAATCATACATGTAGGGAAAAAGTAAATGAAAGATTTCTTACTTCCTGCATAATTTTATCAACCTAAAAAGTAATTTCATAAAAAGTATATTTTATGTTTGTTTGTTTTTGTATGACAAAGCTAATACCAATTTTTAAAAAAGCATTTCAAGGCTTCATCAAGGCTGCCATAAACTGAGGAGGGTACTGGATCATGAATACATTAGGTAAATAAAAAGCAGAATAGAAATTGAAAGTGACCACTACTGTTTGAAATTAAACTTTACAGGTGTGTATATGAGGACTCTGCATGAACCTTAAATGCAACACAATATAAGGAATGAGGCTTTGAAAAAAAGAGTCATGGTGAGTCATGGAAAGATTCATTTAGAGGATAGAAATTAATCCGTCTCCCAGAACATTTATCAGTGTTCCTTGTCACCAGAGAAGTCCTCTGGCACATGCAGAGCAAATTTTATATTTTCGTTTATATTCAGGGGCTTGTCCTTTTGACTTTTACACATTATGTTTTATAGATCTCTACCTTAAAAATAAGACAAGTGAACACATTTAAAGTAATCTTTCTATGACCACTTTTAAAATATAAAGTTTCTTTATCAGTTGAAATTAATGATAAATTTCAACTGAACATAAAGAACTAAACCACAAAACTACCAAATCACTTTATCAGAGCTTTATCACTAAATGTTTAACCTTGTATCATAAGATTTCATAATACTTTTATCCAAGCGTGACACATGATGTTCACACATATCTAGAAAGAAATGGCTGGCAGTGTATCATATAGCAGGAAACTTTATAGGATAGATTAGGGGTTTCCTCTACAGACCGGCAGCAAGACTTCAAAGAGTTTAGCAACATGGGAAAAATGCCTTGTCATCATTGTCTGTCAAGGCCTGGAGACAGAACGCAATGTGAGGGCATGAAGAGCAAGAGACGAAGTGACAGATTGAAAGTGACAGTTTGACAAATGTGTCCATGAAAAAAGACACTAGAGTGGGAAAAAAAGAGAGGTAGGCTGATTTAAAGTATGTGTGGTGCTTTGTTTGCCTTAACCACTTTATATATATATATATATATATATATATCCACAGTACTGCTGGTTGGTTTCATCACAAATAGTATGTATATGAATGTTTGTTTTTGTATGCAAATGTATTTGGTGGTATGTACAAATGGAATAGTTTATATGCTATGATTACTCTCCAGGCTACCTAGTCTTTTACATGCACTCTACCCTCATAAACAAATTAAAACAGGCATTAAACTGACATTAAAAAGTGTATTTTTGTGGTTACTTTATTGTGTTTCATGTACTTGTTTAAAAAAAAAGAGAGTTTAGGGAGTCAAAAAGAAAAAAAAATACTTTTTTACTTATTCATTTCTCATCCAAATAGTATATGCATAACCAGTAGAATATGTGCACGTATCCTGAATAGAGGCATGAGTTATGCACCTTTCCATTCAAATGCACATGCATGGTTCAGCAGGAGACCCTTCTGCCTTGACACAGTGACATTTCCCTGGCTTGGAATGCTCCCCTGACATTTTCCTGGTGTCAGATCAATCTTGATTTACCCAGATGCCACATTTACTTAGATACACATCCCTAAATGAAGGATCTGCAAGCATGCATGCAAAAACACTGACAAGTATGAAAAAAGTAAATTTCCTGACAAAGCAAACTTATTGCCAGGGTGCACACTGAATTTTTTATCCCTTTTTCTAGGAACACATCAATGCTAACTGTAATACAATTGCCATGGCAACTGAAAAAACATAATCTGCTTAAAAAATTGTTTCTAAAATAAATCTCTTTTAGAAAGAGATTTAAAACATTATGTATTTAAAACATTATGTACTGAAGCAGTTAGTGCTCAGGTTTATGCCATAAGACCATTTTTTTAATTTTGTTGTCCAAGTATACTCAAGTTTAATTTATCCAGTAATATCACTTCATAAAAAAGTAAAAAAAAGAATAAAATAAATAGTAATTACCAATGATAGTTGTCATCAAAGTAACGCCCATCTCCCAGAGCGCTACCTTGTTTCTGTGTTAATCCCAGCTATTATTATGAGTTACAGCTATAAAGTCAGTGCTTTCACCTTGATTTTGTATTTATGTTCAAGACTTTTATATTAAAGTAAGACAGGAAGTAGTTATCTGGTTGTATGATAGAGTCAGCCAATAAGTATATAGTGACATAAGCACTGCCAGACTTTAAAGATTAGTCTGGCAGCAATTTGGGTAGTTGGCAAAGAAAAGAAAGTTATAAATTGATAGACAGTAGGAATGATTTGTAAGCACTATGGAAACACTGTGACTGATGAGATGTTAGCTTCTAATGATGGTGGAATCTGCTTAATAGTATCCGATTGACTAGGATGACCATATTGTGATTTCCAAAAATATAAAGAGGACAATGGGCCACATCTTAAAACATTTCTAACCATTTTTAACATATCTGTATCAGTCTGATGAGTAAAACTGGGCCGTTATAAACAACCACTGTTTATTTCCATCTTGTTGCCCTTTGTGTATGTATTTCAGGAGAAAAGCAGGTTGACCATGTAGTTTCTGTTTGGCAATGTGACAGTGACAGAAATATGGCTCAGGGTGTTTACTGGAACAAAAAAGCAATGGATGTGATGTGGAATGCACAGTGTGGAATGAATTGGAAAATGTATAGTGTATATAGATATGACATTGGAAAAACATGGTAGATATTGCCATAACAGAAGTACTTATATTGGATGTTGCTATCAGTCCAAATTTTCTTATCAGCACATCCTTGATAATTGCGCTTCTGTAGCTTAGAAAATTAACCTCAGCAATACTAGGTCACTTTTCAAATCAACCTGGACAAAAAATGTATTCTTAATTCCCCCAAACCAACCCAAAAAAGCCTTGCAAATTGCATAAAATTTGACTTTGTTGCAAATCCCACATCCTGCGCTGCTTTTCTTTTGTCGTAGACATAATGCCAAGTTTTAGAAATATGTTAAGGGTTACCTTTTGGTGTTTATTTGAATGATATAAAGGTTGTAATCCAATCTTAACATTTTCCATTACTTTTGGACACATTTGGAGGTCTTACTTTTTCATGACATCCACCCAGATCCAGAACATTTCTCTCTTTTAGTTTGACTGACAATGTACACATTTTAAATGGCTCCACTCACACCAAATATGCCCCTCACTTCCTCAAAGAATATTTCTTTTTTACTATTAGAGGTTTGACATTTCATTATGATGACAGCTGTAGTTTTTAAAAAATAAGTGAGACAATATTGTCCATCTTACCTTTGACATCCCACAAGGTGAAGTGACGACTGCTGGCAGCCTCTGATGGTAACGTGAAGAAAAAACGATGTCCAGCTTGTGGCTCATCTCTATCCACTACGCTGATAGTGTGAATTAACTAAGGGCAGAGAAGCAGCAAGGAAATAAAAATAAGAGGACAAGAAAGAAAGGTTAGATTTTCTATTCTGATCTCCTCAATGGGAACAAAGAAATGCATTTAAAATCACTTTGCGTTTCAGATGCCTTTTTCACCAGGGAGGGAACAAGGTGGAGTGAGATGCAACAGACTGAAAAGGCTTGCTGTGAAATAGTAGTTCAAAAGGGTCATAGTCACAAAGAGATTAAAACTTCTTTTGTCGGAGAATTGACACAGCATTATGAAAAATGCCCTAGTGTTGGAAAGTATCATATAATGCAGTTGTGAACAAAAAAGGACACATCCTCTGTGGGGTTGGCACAATTGCTCTAAGAAAAATAGAAGTCATGATCGAGATAAGCAGAACAGAAAAAAATGCACCAAGGCTATTGGTGGGTGTAATGCAATAATACTGATTCACATAAAAAAAAAAACAAAAAAAAACCTGATGTAATATTGAGAGCTTCATGAGGAAACAATGAGATGAGGTAGGATTCAAAGTAAGTTGAACAGACATCAAACATCCCCTGGAGATGTTTACCCTTTAGCGCACAGCATTCAGGGACAATTCGTCTTCCTCTCAAACTATTACTCTGCAGCCAGAATCAAACCTCAAGCTGATAAATTTTATTTTCGCACCACATTGGTCTGCTTTGTTTTCTTTCCCACCACATAATATATAAATCCACAGTTTTAATATTTTGATTTCTTTCATTTAATGCATACTTATTGCAATCCAGAGTATCTGAATAATATACAAGATTACTGACATTTAACCAATAATTACCCAAATGATCTATTTTCTAAAGGACATTTTCCTATGTAAAGTGAAAGAAACAAATGCATACTTTTGCTTAGTTTATAAATCGCAGTAGTTAAACATTTTTTCTGTGGTTGGATAATAATTACAAATAATGCCAATGTTCTTCCATCTCCTCTACCTTTTTATTTTTTATACCAGCTTTGTTCTGTTCAGGGTCGTTGTGGTGGGGGACTAAGCCCATCAAAGCAAATACATGGACAATAAATAAAAGCAAGTCCATACAGCAAAACAAAACAACTAAATTTAACCATAAATGTATCCTTCTAAATAGCAGTCATGTTCTTGACAACACAACAGAGATGTTGAAGCATCTAATTAACCAATGACCTCATTCCTCCAACAAACCATTAGCCGCTAACACTAATGTTGACATCTGATATGATGCTTCCTCCCCGCTTTAAATTAAAAGGCTATTTCACAGTAATTTAAACAGGTCTGGATTGTATTTGATTCTCTCTACAGCAGTTAATAATAAAAGACTCAAAGTCTGAACCAGATAATCTTGCATTGAAAAGAGATTTTTTTATTTTTATTTTGAGATTTATGAGACTCTTATTCTATTTGTAAAATCACATTGAAATGCTATTTGGAAGATTAAATGCAAAGTCTACTGCAATGAAAAAAATCAACCAGTTAATCAGGTTTATTGCACATTTCAGCAACAAGGCAGTTCAAAGTGCTTTACATTATAAAACACAAAAATACAAAGTCATAAAAAAATGCCATTCAATAATTGAGAAAACCAGTAACAAACGTAACATTTTGATGAGTGTCATAATCAAAATCATCAATACACATCAAATATTTTGGTCAATGTTCTATTTATTATTGTTCAAAAGCAATAGGTTCTTCATTTAAAGGAACATAAGTTTATTCCAGATTTCTGGTGCATAGAAGCTGAATGCTGCTGATCTGGAAGGTTGATACAAAACCAGCAGATCTTTAATATAATGTGGTGCTAAGTCGTTCAGTTACTTCCAGCCTCCTGGGCCCCGACCCCTCAGGCACCAGTCAGGAGCAGCATCAGGTTGAGCAAGATGGACCGGCAAACAATGACCCACCTTCACCTCATTTGCCACAGATGCTGCTCCACCACCCCCAGTATCATCCACATGCCCACTCCACACAGAGACAGCAGCATTCCTGGTGCCAATACCTAAACACTCACCCACCACCCCCAACTTCAAGGTTCACTCTCATTACGCAACATATTTAATTTAATTATTAATTAAATTCTGTTAGTTTTTCTTACAAGCATATATTCTCTAAATAAAACCAGTTTCATCACAGTTGTTTAAAATAACTTTTATATTTAAACTCTGGTCTATTCTTCCAGTGGTGAATCATTGGTTTCTTGGTGATGCTTAGAACTGCCAGAAGAATGTGGGATTTTGTCATTTCCATTATGAACTTTTGTGATGTTACCAAACAGTCACAGTGATGGGCAGACTGTTATACGCTCTTATCCAAACTTTATGTCCAGGCAAGCAGTGGCAAAGTGCATGCAAATAGGTGTGATAAACCCATATGGAGCATGGCGGATTTTATATTGATATGCCAATTTAAAGTTTGATTGATTTTAGAAGAGATGTACTTTGTTTTCTTTTACTTTTATTTTATTAAAGCAGAATTGAGAGAAGGAGGGAGCAATATTATATTCTCATTATGAAACCTCTTGTCAAATCTCAAATAAATAAGTTATTAAATAAAAAAAACAGAAAGCCTGGAAAAAGATTTCTATAACTGAGTTTTCCAAATCGGTTATTTGGAAAACTACTACTAAGTTCTGACAACACATTTAACTTTTATTTATTGCAAAATTTATTAGCTTTATCCTGGTCATCAAACTCATTAAATTTTCTTTAACTGAACTTCAGTGCATTCTCCTTTAATTATAGTTCTGATGTGTCACGGCAAAAGCAGGTATTTTCAGACCTAAATCCTTCATTCCTTCTCTATATGTGAACTGACTCCTAAACAATCTAATTCTTAACTATGGCAATTCTGAAGCCCAAAATGTCCTTTAGTGGTATGTTTACGATCCTGTTTATGTTTATGTGAAAGCTTGCACACCACTAAATTGTGAGAACGAATGTATCCTAGGTATTACTGGGTCTGAGCTAATTACAGTCACACTTCCGGGACACAGTTGTACCTTTACAATAAATGGCTTCTAAGCGCTAACGCTGCATCACAGACACACAACAGGCTTAGCCATACCCATGGCTCAAGGAGGCTATTTGGGATAATGTGGCTTAGTTTGTAATTCCAAATTCTGCGGCATGACTTCATGGTAAATGATACGGCGACTTAATGGTGCACTGCGAAGAAGCATGTGATGCATTCAAGAAATGCACAGACACCTGCATCCTCAGCTACAATTAAAAAAGCTGTATCCTCTGCTGTTAGTAGCTGATAGAGGCACTTACTGTGACTTTTTGATGATGGACTGGACAACCATTCTGGACGTTTCCAGAATGGACAGATTACCAGTCCCTGCTAATCAGAACATTTCAAATCTGGGAGCTATTCCAAGTGACTGTAATTTATAGAGTGATAGCTTCCATTTGTACTGTAGAGTTTCAATACAACAGGAAAATCCAAACACAATTAATATTTTTCACCCGTAAACACTTATTCTGTTCTATGAACATAAAGGAGATAGTATCTTTTTTACCACCAGATAGTGCACCACAAAATTGACCATTTTGCTAATTTTGTTACGTTAACTTTAACATCCCGAAGGCACCTCCAATATTGTTAAATACTACAATGCTTATTCTAAATGTTGCAATGGGTGTCAAAATAGAAAGGTTTTAAGTTTATTGGTTTCTACTGCTATTGTGATTTTATAATCACTCATTTATCAACCATACTCATATTGCTAAAATGAAAAAGGAGGAAAACTTTCTTATTTGTGATTTTAAAGCCACTGGGACATGTTGGTAAATCACACATCAAATTGCTCTTGATTAAAGTTGCTTTTCTCCATGTTTTTCTGACCTGAGTACAGGTCAAACACAGGGCATTGGTAGGAATGATCAGTAAATTGCATATTTGTATAAACCGCATAAGGGCTTACTGCTATTTTGTTTATTGATGTTGTATTTCACAACATTCAGCTTACTGGCAGTAGTCACCAAGGTTTCCCTGTCTTCTTCGACGTTATCTGTTATCCTATTTCATTGACTTCACACATCTTGCAACCATGTTTCTATCCATTTCTTTTATTTCTGTTCACTAAAATTATGCACCACAAAATATAGTGTACAGGATTTGCAAACTATTTCAAATAATATAAGAGACACACAGCTCAGGTTCAGTCTTGACATCCATCTACATTCACCTGAACCGTCATTACTGAGATAAGTAATTTCTTACTTAATCAAATACCACCGTCAATTTACAAATACTTTAAACTTTTGGGCAATAACCCATTCACGCCCACTGCTAATTATGCCATACTTTGTTGGAAATCCAATCATTATGTAAAATGAGACTCTGCACAAAATGAGTCATGCATGTGTGGAATGTTACTTCAGCAGGTGCTGTTTTGTCCCCAATTCCTGCCCTATAATCGGAGAAAACCTAGATAATAACAACAGTCTTTGATTGTGTGAACAACAGAAAACAAAATTGAGAGAGACATGAATGCAAAGGCAAGAGGAATAAAAATGTTAGGTTTTTTAATGATTTAGAAGCATTCCTGGAGAGGGAAGAGAAGATGAAGATGATAATTGAAAAGTTGATTATTGAAAAGTTATGTAAAGAAAAAAAAAAACTCTAGGTACAAATATTCAGAGAAAAATGCCTCAATTAACATTCATTGATACCAATAGCGTAAAAGAGAAAAAGAATACCTTTCCTCAAGCGGAATTGAACCCCAGTGTCTCACCTGAGAGGTGAAGATACTCACTCAATTTGCTAAGAGGGAAATTAAATTAGGCACCTCTCATAGGTGATCTCTGCTATACATTAACAGGTCAGGTGCCACCGTAACATTCCTGACAGAATCCCGTTTGCTTTAAAATAAAGTGCAACTCAAAGAATGTCCTTGTTAAGTTATATGAGTGATGTGCGGGCTGAAATTTCAGATATACTGACTGTGCCAAAAACAGTAATGTTCAAAGATATATTAATCCGGGAATGATAAAACATTTAATCATGGTGTGATCACCCACTTCTGAGTGAGATTTCTGCAGAGTATTTGCTCTCCATCATCTCCCCCAGAAAAGGACATGCCAATTCTGACATTTTCCTAGGCCAGGTCTCAGCAAAACAACAAGGCAAAATCAGGATTTTCTTAAACAATCCTGCTACCGAGCAAGGTTGGTTCACAGAGTACCATATTTCCCGGACTATAAGTCGCAGTTTTTTTCATAGTTTGGCCGGGGGTGTGACTTATACTCCGGAGCGACTTATGTGTGAAATTATTGTATCATATCAAATGTTATTTTCACACTAAACTGCAAGAGGACGCTCTAGAACTGTGTTCTTCTACCTCCTGAGTTAGCCGAGCTGTTTACAAGCGACACCGAGGATGAAGATTTCATTGCGTTTAGTGATTTGGAGTGACACGGATGGTTTGGTAAACTTGTTACCATGTTATTTATGCTATAGTTATCTGAATAACTCTTAATATGTTATGTTAACATACTAGGCACGTTTTCAGTTTGTTCATGTGTCATGTAACGTTAGCATACCTTACAATTATTCAGCCTGTTGTTGCCTCTATTCTATTTTTATTTCAAATTGCATTTCAAGATGACATGTCTGTTCTTGGTGTTGGATTTTATCAAATAAATTTTCCCAAAAAGTGAGACTTATACTCCGGTGCAACTTATATATGTCTTTTCCTTCTTTATTATGCATTTTATGGCTGGTGCGACTTATACTCCAGAGCGACTTATAGTCTGGAAAATACGGTAAGTTGTGAAAGTATGTTGACTAAGGATAACGGCTGTCTGGCTTTCTGAAACTGAAAACCCAAGATATGCACGTAGTTGCTCCAAAACTTAATAAGGGTCTTCACTGATCCCGCTTTCTGAACAAGGGCCCTGGAGTAATTGCGATCTGCATTTTCCCTTTATCTCATTTTTTAATGTAGTCTATCTCAGCGGTCCAAATGATGGTTATAAAACCAAGAGCTTAAAAAAAAAAAATGTTTATCAGAAGTTTGCAATGCCACATTTGTCACTTAGCCAAATAACATCAATAGTCTGTAGTTGTACTGCTTTCACAGTTAACAGACTGTAAACCAAATTGTCCAAAAAACATTAGATCAACAAAAGAAGGATCAACAAAACAAACCATGAAAGTCTTACGGAAAAAAGAGAAACAGAAAGTAACAAAGTAATTATTTAAAAGGACAGCAGGTTTGTTGTGTGAAAGTAATTAATCTTTAACACATCAGGTGTTTGAATATTCACCCAAGACATATTTGTGTATGTGCACTCATGCAAAAAAGACAAACAAAAATACCTAAAGTAGAATATACTACACGTCTACTCACCCACAAAGATGTCTGAAAAATTCAGTTGAGTGGGCTGTGAAAAATGCAAAACCAGAATTGATCTTTTTTTCACAGCGCTCTTTGAAGCCCTGTCATTGGCATGTATTGTTTTTTAGTGTAAAAGTAAAAGAATAATGAGCAAGAATAAAAAAAAAAAACCATGTAAGCAAAAAAGTTAGCAACTAAGAGGAAATCTACGTTTTTTAAGAAAAATATGAACACCGATTGAGTAGTTGCAAGAGAACCATGATCTGCTCGCTCTCTGCTACGCGCCCTCAGCGGGGGACTCTCAGGGAGTGTCGCGGGGTGAGTGAAAACTGAGCGCTGAGACAGAGAAAAACGAGCACGAAGGAAAGTGACTGTGTGGGAGTTTATTGAGTGCCAACTGAAGCTCCCTCTAGCAAAAATCACCTAATTAGATTTCTATCTCGCTGTACCCTTTTTTGACCCCCTTAAATCTCTTGCATCTTTGGAAAGCTAGAAGGGGAGACTTTCCCAAAAGTAGAGCCCATTTGCACTGGATGTCTATAAAAGGTGAAGGTTGTGAGAAGGAGGCATCTTTCATATTCACAGTCAAAGTCAGCAAACCAGAAAGGTAATGAATGCTTAAAATAAATAAATAAATAAACATGAAACAACCTAAAATGTGCTGGGAGGCTCATCACTGAAAGCTGAATTCTTCCATTACTTTGAAGGGTGAAAATTCTTATTATTGTGCCCTTCGGATAATTAAACTGTTTTTTTTTTTTTTTTTTTTTTCTTGTTTTTTTTTATGGCTCTGGGGCACACAGGAGATTCACTGCAATAACAATAAATGTGGTTGTTGCCAAAGTTCAAATGTGTCCCAGTCTTGTTTTACCTGAGGATAAGAGATTAACATTTTCTTGACATTATTCATACAGACAATATGATTTATAAAAGTGTAAAATGAGCTGCATTGGAAATACTATGTTTTATCAGACAGAAGGTTGTAGGTGGTTAAAAGTAACTTTTTCCAGTCAGTCTGTATGGCTGAGTTATTTTTATTTGAAGAGTACTAAAGTCTTAAATTTTTGCATCTCTATCAGTTGGTGTTTGTTCCATTTAATGGTAAGTTATGATATGGTTCTGACTTGCATAAATCTTGAACACATTGCTTCTTGTATATTGTATTGTCTCAGCTCAAGTAGGTCCACAGTGCTGTAGCACCATTGTAGAAAATGATTTAGCAAAGACTTTATTCTAAATTTACAAGAGAAGAGATTAAAATAATTAGTATAATGAATCAGTTTGTTGCAGGCTTTTAGAATAAAAATGCTTTATTATAATTGGGGACTGGTAGTAAAAACAAAGCGCTAAAGAGCTCTCAACTCTGTCAAAAACCGACTTTAAAATGGAAACTTACAGAATCATTAAAAATCCTTTTGAATATTGGTAATTTTAACAAAATTTCTCAAGGACCAAAATATTAGTGGGACAGTAAGGCCGGCCAACCAAAAATTACATAAAGACGATAAAAATAATCTAAATACCTGCAACAGCAAAAAAGTGTTAGTTGCTATAATGGCTATATATATATATATATATATATATATATATATATATATATATATATATATATATATATATATATATCTCTAGAGAATAAA